>VKOC01006034.1:0-27579 GCA_009364415.1 Spea multiplicata
GGAGTGATAAAGGGCCATTGGAACATGGGAGTGATGGGAGTGATAAAGGGTCTCCGTACACCTATGATTCCATAAAAAAATATCCGTTTCCAACTGCAATAGTCATTTACAACATTAACCCCGTCTGCACTGGTTTTCCGATTCATTTCATGTTATTTTAATGACAAAAAAATGTGATTTAATTTCAAAAGTGACCCCAAACTTGGCAGTACATTTTGCGGTATTTGTGAACAGTTACTGTAACCGAGCTCTCTCTCTCTCTCCTTGGTATGACCCAGGCTGCTACGGAGACCTTTAATTTTCTCTTTTCCTCCCGACAACCTTGAGATGTCCTTGAGGCTCGTCCCCGCGGTGAACCGCTAATACGGGCCTCTAAATTAACACCAATTTACTCCGGGCCTCTCCGCGCCGCGCTCAAAGTAAACCTCGTAATCCTGTAATTAAGGAGTCACACGGCTGAATTTGTTTTAATCAACTCAAATAATTTATCCGGAGACAGAACGTTTTAACCCCTTCGGCGCCTGCAGGGAATCCGGAGGGCTCTACTGTAAGTAGCGGGCGACACAACGCGTAGGAGAAACGTCTTATTTTACGCGGTTCCGGAAACCAATTCAAGGGTAGTTTAAGTAATTATTCTCCATTAAAAAAAAAACAATTACTTTTTTGTACATCCCTTGGAATATCCACACTCACATGTCCTCTCCTGCTACTCATAAAAAAAGTTATATTTTTCTGGGGAATAAATATTTATATATATATTTACTTTATTATTATTTTATTATAAGAAAACGGATGTTCTGACAGTGCCCCTATCTCGTGGGGAGAAAATATAAGTAATAAACCTATAGATTTAGGAGGCATAGAACCCAACTAAACCCCGTTTCAACATCATCTGTCCATTGCGATGGAGGGTTAAAGCGTAATGAACCCACCCCTGCCTGCCCCATCTTTATCCCGTGGGGTGGAAGGGGGTAAATAAAATAGTATTCAATTAAAACTCAAATTAAGTAAACCTGCCCCAACCCCCCCACCATTAAATCCTCTAGGTAGGGGGAATAAAGTCCATTCAATGTCTTTGGGTGCCAGGAAAGTGGCTGTGAAAACCACCATCAAACCTATCGGCATGCAAAGGGTGCAACCGGTTACTCCAATGCGCATCAGCAGCGAATGCAATTCATCGTCAGACCTCCTGGGGGCGCAGGTGCACAGGAGTGTATTAACATGCCACCTGCGGGCAACTTACAGCCCACTGCCAATAACTGTACATAGGAATATTTACTTATAGGACAGATATGTGGGGGGGTCAGTGGGGCGTATATTTTATATATATATATATATATATATATTTTATTATTTTGCTGTGGATAGATATACTTTAACCCTTTTCACCCTACAGGCCAAGGGAAGGGGAAGGGAAAGGGGTACCCTGCCTCTCATAAAAGGGTTACTTTTACAGCCCTTATCCTAATAGGCGAGGGATATGGGGCAGATATCATAGATGGGGCCCTATGGTCCCCCCCCAAGGGTATTTCTTAAGCTCCCCATTCCACTTACAGGATGGGGGACATGGAGTGAGGCACTGGAATATTTGTCATATTTAACTCCCGTCCCACTGGGAGGATACAAAATACCCTTCCGAGGGCAAATATATAAATGAGGCAAAATGTAAATGAAAAGTTATTTCTGGGGAAAGGGTTGGGTATTCACCGCTACAAAGAATGTGTTTCTAGTGTTTCTAAAAGTCCCTTTAGTTACCGAAGGGTTAAATTCAGCAGAGCAGGTGGGACTGCAGCTTTAATGAAAGATTCTCTAATATCTCGGATGTTTTTATCTTTTATCTTTTATCTTTTCGCCGGTAACCGCCGGCGAATCCTCGCTTCTCCGGAACGAGCCCACCGACGGCACGGCGTTCCGGTCCTCGCACCGGCAGAGCACGGAATCCCAGTCTAGACCAATTTCCAGCTCACGCGCGGCGCTCAAGAAGCCATTAATAACAGGCAGGCGGATTGCCGGGTAATATATTCGGATCGAGAGGCTGGGGGTTTTTTTGTTTTTTATTTCACCGAGAAAAAAAATAAGAAAATTGAAAAAGATTCATCAATTCTACAGAACGGAACAGAACCGACAAGCTATCGTCACCGAGCAAAGAGTTAACCCTCTGAGTACTGGCAGGACCGTCAAAAGCCCCAATGGCACTGAAAGAGTTAACAGGAAAACAAAAAAAGCAATCGTTCATTGTCAATGTTGTTTGTCCGGAATCTATCACTTAAGGGGGGGGGGGGCTGAGATAAACAAACCCCCCCCCAGGTACGGAGGTTTGATGAATGGACCCTATGAACCTAAGATCCGCAGGACATGCGCGAAATCCCACGTGGAAATTGGGAAATAACTCATTAAGTGCCAGAGGGTTAAGCACCGAGAACCAGAGACGGCTCGCCGGCATTTAACCCCTTGACTGCCGGACTGAATGCTAGGAAATTCCTAATATAACAGTGTCTTGCGGCAGTCCGTGGCACGTCCCTGACTTCGATTCACGGGAAGAAAAATCAGAAATACGCAAAAGCGTAGCAAGAATACAAAAAAAAGAGCTTTCTGCCTATAGAATTAACCCATTGTGTAACGCTTGCTCCTTTCTGTTGTTTGCATTAACGCCAAGGTTTGGTTTTTGAACTGAGCCACAACATTAATCGCACTCTCCTGTGTGTTAAGCAAATCCGCCTTAGCAGATCCGTCATTTTACTCTTTCCTCTAAAGGTTAAATCACATAAAATACTTTCTATGGCAACAGCCTATCTGTGCCCACCGTAGGTTCACATGGCAAACAAAGGGAAATTCTTACAAGATTTAAGATTCATTTCTGAAGTGGGTTTTGGACATTTAACACCAGCAGGAATTCTATTCCTCATGCTGCCTTCAGTTATTAAAGGGTTAAATTCAGCAAAACAAGTGGAACAGCAGCTTTAATACCTGCCATGGGTGTAATAAAACAATGCCACTGATTTTGGCCATTCACACTTACATCTAGTGATCTCGAGTCCGCACTGTCCCAAGCCTTCATGTTACTGACCTCTGCATGTGACCCTCCACACAATCACATCATCCTCAGCCAAGCAGCCCCTTAACTTCTGTCTAACTCCCCCTCCAGTTCCCTACTCCCTTTATTACACTCAATCACGTAATTGTTCATTTTGTATACTTTTAACGTTAGCTAAAACGTTAAATTCTCCCCATATTGAAACAATGTTACCGTATCTGCTGGGCGCTAAAAAAAAAAAAAAAAATTTTAAAAAAACAAATATAATTTAATTTTTAATATCCTTTAAAAAATTATTATTTTTAATTTTTAACGAATAATATTCAAAAACAATAATTATTCTGCTCACGTCTTTCGAGCAGATCTATTCGGGAGAACTAAAAAAAAAAAAAACCATTAAAAAAATAAGATTTAAAAAATAATAAAAAAAATTGTTTTTTTAAACGCCCCAAACTCTTTAAGAAAAGAAAAGGTAGAATAAAATGAACAGCAAAAAAAAATTGAATGAAACCGATCACCAGATTTTGATATAGATTGCGGTATAACTTAATTACCATGACGATTAATGAGAAATAAAACCCGAGGTTGCGCAGGAGAAACGGGCACGCTGGAGAGGTCTGATGCCAATAATTGGAGCCGTTAATAAATTATGAATATCAGGGAATTAAAATGCAAATCCAGACTTGAGGTTTTCGGTGTTTGCCAGCGTGGTGGGCTTTACAGGCGCGGCAGCGGCGGCGGCGGCGGCTTTGTGGAAGCGCGTTTAATATTCTGCGAGGAGTCACCGCTTTACAGACCTGGAAGCGCGTCTGGAATATTATATCGCTGCCTTTTATCTTGTCAAAAGCATTTACGGAATCACCAAAAAAATACAAATAAGTAAACACAAAAAAACCCCCACACAAATAAAGAAAAATAAACAATCGAAGCGACATCATCAGCGCAATAAATGTCAGCAAAATCTATATCAGTGGATAGGAAAATGACATGGATTTCCATAAATTAACCCTGTCACTGCTGAACCGCTTACCCTCTGCAGATCATTCAGGTGATGATGCCCTTTACGCGCGAAACGTTACGAATTCAGACAAATGCTTTACAGGTAGATACTCAATACTGCTATACACAAGTGTGCCGTGTAAAACCTTACGCTACTAATGAATGTATAAAGAGCATTCTATATACCGGTACGTGCAGAAATCTAAACCGCAGAATAGGTATAATGGGAAGGGGTGTAATTAGAAACCACAAGGCACAGGTATGGAAATCGCCCCAGGGATCCCCAACCTCACCAAGCAACAGGTTCCACAATGACACATGTGCCCCAAGCAGCTTATCAGTGCCATCATAGCCCCCAAACAGCATCCCTGTGCCATCAATGACACAAATCTATACATGCTAACGGGGCGTTCATTATCAGTGTATAGATACTCGGTATTATTATACAGCGCGGGGCGTTCATTATCAGTGTATAGATACTCGGTATTATTATTTGCAGAGCGGGGCGTTCATTATCAGTGTATAGATACTCGGTATTATTATACAGCGCGGGTTCATTATCAGTGTATAGATACTCGGTATTATTATACAGCGCGGGGCGTTCATTATCGGTGTATAGATACTCGGTATTATTATACAGCGCGGGGCGTTCATAAGCCATGGGTACTCAGAATAAGTATACAGAGCAGCATCATTCTGGGTATAGACTTAATATACAGAGTAATATATACTTATCCTCGTTTTGTGTGGAGCGTGGTGGATACAGGGCACAGCTCCGTGGTACTGGTGGGCCGGGGGTCAGGAGCGGCCCCTTCACCCTCTCTCTGCTCCCCTGCCTAGTTTGGTAAATTCCTCACACGAGGGGCAGATCTGTCGATGTTTAGGTTGGCAAAGAGGAGAGAGATAGGGAGGAATTATTTGACAGTGTGCACGGACGGCTCTGCTATTCCTGACATGTCCCGCTGCTCCGCCGCTGTGCCGGAACCTTCTCGCCGTACTCATTACCCCCTTACTCTGCTGCTCCAGTAGCCCTTCCTATCCCTGATGCCCCTCTGCTACCCCCGACGTGGGGTGTAGATACACCCTGTTTGCTCAGCCGCCATATTTTCCGGGACAAGTATAATTTTTACATATTGCTGACCAGGCCCGATAAAATGCTGCCCTGCAGTATGTGGGATGTATAGACTTATAGACATACCTGGAGCCTTCCCTTGCGGGACGCGGCCAGGACTGCCCACTGACGTCGGGGAAACAACCCGATTTAAAGGGAAAATGGGAGGGGAGCTGGGCGTGTCAAGACCCCGCCCCCGCGACCCGGAGGATTTGGGTCTGGACCTCGAGAACTGGAGAAGCGGTGAAAAACGGAAAGTTCCCAGGTATGCTTATAGAAAGGAACCAATTGGTCAGTTATAGATCCTCCATACTACAGGGCAGCATTTTATCTGGGCCGGTCAGCAATATGTACCAATCATATGACTCCTGGAAAACATGGCCGATGTGGTCACCCTGCTGTAGGTCCTCTCCATCACTTTTCACGAGACATTCCAAAAGTATTGTTGGCTTGGTTGTTTTTTGCTAATTGAGTGTTTTAGCCCAGAGCGATCAGTCGATCTTGTATGTGGGGCAACAAACCAGAGTCATAATGAGTGCAAAACCATGCAATGTTGCCACCAAATGCCCCGGTGGGCTTATGGATAAGGCATTGGCCTTCTAAGCCAGTTAATCCATTCCACTCGAAATCCATGTCCCCAAAACCACCCCTTTAAGCCTCGCTCTACAAGCACGGGAATCATAAAGCTTTCCAAAAGCCTATTTTGAAAGGAAAAACAAACGATTGTCTTGTGGACTAAAAAGGCTTTAAGTGAACTTTGGTCAAGCGACCTTTCTTAATGCGCAAGAAGCCTTTTCATCAACTTTCATTGTCCCAAAGAGGAGCTAACCGAGTAACCATACGCGGTACAGAGCTCTGGTGGAGTAAGCGGTTAGCGCGCGGGACTCGGACGGCGGTTTTTATTGAGCGATGCCGAGGTGGTGAGTTCAAACCTCACCTGGATCACCTTCGCTTTCAAGTTTTATTTAGAAGATTTTTAAGGGATAATGTGCAGGAATATATTTTCTCCAATATTATCATTAGTAGACGGTAACGCGGCTTAATAAAGGACTGACCGCGGTTACGAACAGCTGGGAGAGTTCCTGGTTTCCCTGGTGGTCTAGTGGCTAGCATTCGGGGCTCTCACCGCCACGGCCCGGGTTCAGTTCCCGGTCAGCTGGTCATGGTGTGAGACTGTCATACTCAAAGGGCCACATCGCAGGACTCGGCTTCAGAGCGAGGGGCCACATACGAGCTACGATGGAGATCTGTGCTGGGACACCAGAAACCTCTGTTGAGTTTTCAGCCAGGGGAGACCAGAGGATCCAACCAGCCCACCGCTCGGAAAGGTGGGATAGTGGGGCAGCTGCCTCAATATTGTAGGGAACTACAATTCCCATGATTCCCTCACACGTTGGCTGTTGATGATGTCACTCAGCTAATGTTTGTCTGTATTAATCCTGATTTCAGATCCAAGCTATCTCAGTGACCCGAGATGAATATCCCCAGCGTTGTAGTTACGCACACGAGACATAATGCCAATTGCCCTAGCGGTGCTGATGTGTGGTCCTAGCGGTCTGGCATGCAGTGAATGTTGGCAAGCTCTTTGGGTGATTTGCCACATAGCTCTACCCTGAGATTTACTGGGTCATTGTTCTTTATATAAACTACACAGACGCCAGGTTTATACCCCCAAGGGCTGGAATCTACCCCCTCCCTCTCACTGCCTCCAGTCCCTTTTACCACACACAGATCACTATTCTATTACCCCTCCACTTCGTATGCCCCGTCCTTACCACCCATTCTGGATTACCACCCCAGCTGGGACTCAGTCTATGTGGTACATTTAAACAAAGATCTACACGGTGTGAAGAAACGTGGATATGACCGGCTTATTCATCACTATTGCTGTACTCTAGCTCACAGCATCCTCATCCAGATTACATTTTCTGTTACTGAACCACATAATTTGAAGGCGAATGTGTACAAGACCGCCATTAACTGGTGGCTGCCTGAGACTGATGAGAGTTTCAGTCTGAACTCAGAGAAATGACAACAGGCCAGACCCCAAAGAAGACTGCTTTCCTTGGATGATTTCCACAATGGAAGACGATCCGAAATAAGAAACCCACCCTGCTGAAATTAACCCATTTATAACTATTTGTGCTTCAGAAAGTTCATTACAAGTAAAATGGACCCTCATTCATAATTTTGCCGGGATCACTTACTTGTCATGTGGCACAACATCAGGAGCTTACTGGTTGTTGCCATGGAAACTGAAAAGGCTTTTTGTTATTCGTGATTCAACCGTCAATAAAATGAAATGTTTTGGCTCAGTGGCACAGCACCTTAAAATAAGAGAGAGACTAGCTGGGAGACATAATGTATGTGTCCCGGTGGTGGTAGTGACAGCTCGCACTCAGAGTGAGTGCTGCACTAAAGGTAAAGGCTCCGCTTGCTAGGTAAGAGGGGGGAGAGCTGTACTGTAGAAGGGAGAGGAAGGAGAAATTAGAGAGAGAGAGAGGAAGACACAGTGAGAGAGTGTGTATATGTACGTGTAAGTGTATAGCACGAGGGACAATGGGGCAGTGTTTGAAAGTCTGGACTGTGCCATGAAAACCAGGACACTTGGTAGGTATGCATATGTCCTATATTCGGCGAAAGCTTCCAGAACACTTCCGGTTAGCAGCTCTTCAGAGGCAACACGGAGTAAAATAATATAAACATACAGAGGAAATTTACATGAACAATATGTATTAGTGACCCACCATGTATACTGTGGGAGCAGCCACCTGCGTGATTATTCCTCCCCGTTAACTTCTCTCTCCTTATAGCGAGGTTGCTGATTGTTGCTGATTGGTCCACGCAGCCTTTGTAAGGTAGGAGGGGAGAGAAATGGAAATGAATTAGATAACGCTGGCCCTGCCACGGGCTGCCAATGAACTTCATTTCTCTGCAACAATTACGTTGACTTAAAATAACAAGCAATCAATCCATCGCCTTACGTTATTAGTTGTGATGGTGAGCGGACCCCTAGGGGCTTTTTACTATTCTGATTTCTTATCGTATGTGGTATTTTTATCTCGGGATCAGAGGAATATCATAGTTATGAGAGAATCGGCTGCGCTCGTTTGGCACCAGCTAGCCATGGATTGTGAAAACTATTGAACTTTGTCGGGAAGTTTCCATTCTTTTTCTCCACGATCGAGTCCTGGCTGCCATCTGAGACCCGGAGCTTCAGATGAGTCAGATAACCCGTCCGATTTATATCGCTTTTATAAAAGGACAACATTATTAAATCTTATAACGATCTTATACATCAGAGAATTTATATTATGAGAAAAAATAAATCAATTTCTATTTGCACATATATATATGTGTGTGTATATACCGGTACGTATTATATATATATAATATTTATAAAATGTATTATATATTATATATATATATATATAATATCATATATCTATATATATATATATATATATATCTATATAATCTATATTAGATGATATATATAATCTATATTATATATATATTACACATATATACTATTATATATATATATATGTATATAAGCCAAATAGATTTTTTTTCTTTTAATATATATAATATATATTATATAATATAATATAATTCTCAGAAAGCTTTCTTTTACAAAGTAATTTTAAAAGACAATGAAATTGAAACATAGAATCTGCTGGCAGATCAGACCCCGTCGGCCCATCTAGTTACCTGTTTTTCCTGATATAAAGACTCAGACCTTTCTTAGGTAAATCGTGGCTACCAACAACGCATTTACTAGTCCGCGGAATGTTATTTTTTTACGTAAAATTCTATGTTTGTTCATTTTTCTCATTTCCATTGTAATGATTGCCGAAGCTGATTGCGAATATTCTATTAGGAACGTATGAACAGGGCCGTGTTAGTTAAATAGCTGCGCACTTTTGACAGCGATCCAGTCTCCCTGCTCCAAAACCGTCCTCTAGATTGGATAATTGAGGCACAGAGCTATTTGGGAACGTTCCAAATTGTCCTATCTGTCACCCCGTAGCACATCTATATTAGGGAAGAGAACTTTCATGCAGCTTAACGTGAACACCCGTAAACCAGTAATTGGTTTATTGGATAACACGCGTGGAACTTATACCCATATATGAACTAAAAGCGCGTCTTTAGCATTTGTGTGGATCCAGAAAGCATGCAGCCCGCGGCCCAGGGGCTGATACAGAGCCGGCCGGCCGTGGGACTTTGGGTCGGGACGTAGGACGGTATTGTGATAGATCTGTGCTGTCTCTTTTCAGTTGGCCCAAAAGTACGACGTCCACAAGGAGGCCGATCTCAGAGAATGGATCGAGTCCACCACGGGAAGAGCCATTGGAAACAAGTTCATGGACTCTCTGAAAGACGGCATCATCCTGTGCGAGTGAGTCTGCACCCAACGGCAGCACCCTCCGAGAAGGGGCGAGCGCGTGTTGATGGGGCGTCAGCGGGTGGACATGGGGCATTGCTTTAGGTGTTGGGGAACGTTATAGTTTATTCCTGAAAAGCTTCACATAGACCTAGCTGCGCAAAGGCCAACAATGTAGCTTAAAAAGTTATTAACGCGGTTTTAGTCTCGACCAAGAGGGCCGCCGTACAGCTTCTCGGCCAACACAGCAGTAACATAATGTCCCCGATGTTTTTGTGGGGTTGATGAGGGGAACCTGGACCTTTAGCGGGTTTATCGCCTCTTTTATTTCCCCAGACTGATTAACAAGCTCCAGCCTGGCTCCGTTCGGAAGATCAACGAGTCTACGCAAAACTGGCATCAGGTGAGTGGCGCCAGAGGACTTAAACCTTTTAAACGGAGCGTTACATGCGAACAGGTGGACACTTCCGAGTATTCATACCACGAGCAGAGATGCAACTTTTAAAAGAAATATTACTTAACCAGAAGGGTAACTTTTACAATGACTTACAGGCATACCTTTCAGAAAAACTGCCCCACGAGCGCACAGACCCTTAAATGAAAGATAAATGACCCCAGGGCAGCAGCGCCAATACATCTTAGCCAGTTTATAGTCTAGTATTACTATGTGACTCTCAAAGATGCTTACAGGTTGGCTGAGCATAATGAGAGTTGTAACGCATGAAGCCGACTCTTTATGCCCTGACCAGTCTGCGCTCTTCATGCGTATTTGGCATGACATAGTGGTGCCACCTAGTGGATCTCTAAGGTAAGTTCACCCCAAGTGGAGTACGGTATACTGCGTATATTTATTTATATTATATATTTATATATATATATATTGGCAGCTTATTCCATCATGATGTAAAAGCCTTTCTATCGCTTTGCAGCTGGAAAATATCGGGAACTTTATCAAAGCAATTACGGACTATGGAGTCAAGCAACACGATATCTTCGAGGCAAACGATCTGTTCGAAAACAGCAACCTGACGCAAGTTCAGTCGACCCTCCTGGCCTTAGCCAGTGTGGTAAGTCATACAAACACAAAAAAAAAATCGCAACCTGCAGGGAGTTAAGAGGTCTCGCCCTGCATTACCAAATGTGGACAACTTGCCCTGTAAGAAGGACTCAGCTTGCCTATCACTCACACTGCCCCCGCCACCATGACTGGATCCCAGCAGCAGTACAGAACTGGCCAAGGAATTATCTTCACACTCAAAAAATGGACGCAAAAGCGAGACTCTAGAACACTAGAACGTTAGCTGTCTAGGAGTGCTGGGTTTACATGAACTAAACCCGGAAAAGAGCTTTTGGGGCACTTTAATATTGCTCTAGAAAGAGTCAGCGGTGAAGCTAAAGCACTGACTATAGTTAGTTCTAATAAAACACAAAAGGACTAAATAGCGAGGACAGGAGCGGCAACGATGGGGGTATAAAGAAGAACGTGGCGCTTCCATAGAATATCATTCCCATCATCCGCCGGAGACAGGAAAGCAAAATGTACCCTGAACGGACATATAGTCTATAACTCCACACTTCTTAATATTATAGGCCAAGACAAAAGGTGCCAAGGTGAACTTCGGTGTGAAATACGCAGATCGCCAGGAGAGGAAGTTCCATCCCGAAAAGCTTAGAGAAGGAAGAAACATCATTGGACTGCAGGTAACGGGGATGGGGTTAACATGCGAGTTTACGAATCACGCGTCAGCCTTCCACACGCCCCAAGGGCCTTTCACGGTCAACCTAGTCATGCATATCTAGCACTTTGTTTAAAGTGGCGCTATACAAAACAATAAAAAAAAATCAGAGTAATAATTCCTGTTTTACAGTTCTGTACACTAAAGAATTCTATGTAAAGATGACATTATAACATTATATATATATTTATTTATACCGGTATATATATATATATATAAAACCCTCCCAGATACGTCAACTTTGTAACTTATAGTCTTATAGTTAAGTTCAGGCAGCGATTGTATGAGAGGAGATAACTTTAGGGCAGGAGATGTACAGCGGTGGTGAGTCTGATGCCACGCGTGGTGAGTCTGATGCCACGCGTGGTGAGTCTGATGCCACGCGTGGTGAGTCTGATGCCACGCGTGGTGAGTCTGATGCCACGCGTGGTGAGTCTGATGCCACGCGTGGTGAGTCTGATGCCACGCGTCTCTTTAAGTAACAGTAGAGGTGAAGCAGGACTTTGGCCATAGCTCTAATCTTACTTTTTGCGACTGACAGATGGGCACCAACAAGTTTGCCAGTCAAAAAGGAATGACATCTTATGGGACACGCAGGCATCTGTATGACCCCAAGTTGGGCACCGATCAGCCACTGGACCAGGCCACCATCAGCCTGCAGATGGGCACCAACAAGGGAGCATCCCAGGTGAGAAATAAGATGGGAGGCAGACATCATACCTTTAAACTGAGCTTTCAATGCTACCCTACCCCTCACCCCCAACTCACCCCCTTGCTCGATTCGCAACCAGCATCTCTTACTACTCTCTGCTCTTCTCTCATCAGTCTGGCATGACAGCCCCTGGTACAAAACGCCAGATCTTCGAGCAGAAGCTTGGCATGGAACACTGTGACACCCAGACCATCTCCCTACAAATGGGATCCAATAAAGGGGCATCTCAGCAGGGCATGACTGTGTATGGCCTTCCGCGCCAGGTCTACGATTCCAAGTACTGCCTGGTGCCCAACTACGCCACTGTCGGAGATGAAGATGGAAACTACGACCACAGTCATCAATATTACAACTCCGAGTAACACTGCAGCCCCTCCATCATTAAACCCTCGACCCTCACTCTGTGCCAGTGTGTCCCGGCTACTGTGGCACAGAAAGGGGTTTGACGATGCCCCATTCTGTGCCAGTCTGTGCTTGCTGCTCTGGCAGAGGGTGGGTTAATGCTGTCCACTGTCGGTGTTTGCCCCGCTGCTCTATGCCAGTGTGCCCCGCCACCCGGGCAAAGAATGGGCCGACTCTGCCTGTTCTGTGCCAGGGGCCGGCGCTAGAATGCAATGCTTCCCATTCTACAGCTGCAGCCGTGGCAGAGAACAGGTTAACCGTGCCTGTTCTGTGCCATCGCTTGCCCGCTGCTCTGGCAGTGAAGGGTTTTGACGATCCATTTTTCCTGACACTAGTTTCTAGAGACTGACTCGGGGAATCGGCTGCCTGCACAACATCACTTCTGCAGAACATCTCTCCCTTTGAAAGCTCCTCGCAAGAGAGATGCCCTGCAGACAGTCTGAGGCTAAATTAACCTTCATAAGGATGCCTGCAGATCATTGCTCTCATTTACTCACTACTAGGATCCCCTAGAGAATGATCTCGCTGTGACTGCGCATCTACACGAGTCTGCAGATCATTGCACCGCCGCACCGGTTGGCATGCTTGCATCCACTCCCTGCAGAATATCCAGACCCCCCCCCATGCCCTCCGCATATAGGAAGAGGGAGTTTTGTGATAATTGAGATATGTAAACATTCTTTATTTTTTGCCGCCAGATTCCATTGTATTCTAGAAAACTCACTTTTAAACAATTCGAATGCTAGAGGGGAGAATAAAGGGTGTTTTCTGACTATAGTGGATCATAATAGGCAATAACAGGCATGAAACTGTTAAAAAAGTATAATAAATAACGTTAAAAGGAAGCAATCCGCCTTCTGCATGCGCAATTAACTTAATGCACACCTGCCAGGTGATGGGAGTGATTATAATGCAGCTACGCCTGTTTTTGCCAGGCATATAATAAACACACATGGCAGGTACAAGAGTTACGCTTTTTAGTTTTTTTTGGGGGGCGGGGGTCTCTTTATTGGGTCTATGTATTTTCGCCCCTAGCACGCAAAGAGTTAAAGTGACCCCCTTTTTCTATGTTTCACAGTTCAATATACTTAATAAACCTGCGTGACGGTGTTTACAGATTAATGTAATCATTACGGATACGTCAGAAACCTGCTTGCTACTGGAGGCGGCCATTTAAACGCCCCTCGCCCCGAATACATCCCTTTCTTTTTGGCGGAAGCTGATTGGTTCTGACAGCCTAAGAAGTAGTGCGGACGGATACCCACAGCTAGTTATTTTTTAATTGCCGAGTTGCTGCGTGTATATGCAGATTCAATAAGATTGCTGCAGAGCATTGCTCCAGACGTGGGAATACCCGGAATGTGTTTATTATGGACCCTGCAGAGCATTGCTCTGTTCTGCAGAGCTTGATCAGCGGGGAAAGGAGTCAGAAAGTCGTCAGCAAGCGATTTTCTGCTGCAGGCGAGTCGGATAGCGGGGGCTCTGAATGTACACGAAATGATGGGAAAGGGTTAAACATTTTAGAATATTAAAGGGTTCCCTATTAATAAAAAAAATGAAAGGTACGTGGTTGTGCATTTGTAGGAGGCGATATTGCTGGGGGCAATGCTCTGCAGTCATGGTGCTGCCGCCCCCCCGTCACCGCAGTATACAGTCCAAATATTTCACGGCTGCTCTGTAAAAGAACCGACCGCAAATACATTTATATATATTTCTAAACTGCCTCTGTATTGTTATTTCCACCAGAATCATACTAAATTATTATTTGATAATAATAATAATAATACATCATACCTTAAAGGGATACCCCAGCCCTCATATGCAGTTTAATGCATGGGGTCTGCGCGTCCCCTGTGCAAATGCATAGGTGGGGAGAATGGTGCAGAACCCTCTAATATACCCGTTTTATTACATATTAAAGCAGAGGATCAGGGTCACTCACGCTTTAATAGCAGGTGTATCAGGGACAGCAAACGTCTGTATTATAACTCATCAGGATCCAGAGGCGGAAGGGTTTATCCCGGCACCGTCTGTATTATATAAATATATATATAATGATCTTCATGCAAGTATATATCAGTCCAGAACCTCTGATATTTATCGATGTGAAGATCCAGCATGCAGTGTTTGGCTTTAATGAACGAGGTTCAACTTACCAATAAATCATAAAAATAAAATAAAAAAACCCAGAGGAAACCCAATAACTCAATTTTTTGTACTATTTTCTACCCAAAGTTGTAGTTTTGTATGTTTTCAGGCAGCTGCATATTAGCCGTTAGCATGTGTCCAGTAGATTGAGCTCAGATAACAGAACTGGAACAAACGCCCCGACTCATTATTATACCGCCTGGGGTAAATAATAGAATGGCTCAGTCTTAATCAAGCAGCAGTACTCTCTCGCTAGTTAAAGTCTATGGAGGAAGAGACTTTATTAGCAGAGCTACGCATAGAAACAGCACGCAGCTGTCCAAAAACATTATGCGCAAACTATAACCGTACTGAAAATGAAGTCAGTATTTGTATTAATACGATACAGATAATAAACATACGGTGGGACTTCCACTTCCAGGGGTGACGGCCAACAGTGGGCTGGCTACGGCCTCATTAGGCGTTTCTTCGATATCTTTACACTATGAGCCGCCATAGACCGGGAGCAGAAAACTTCCACGAACACTTAAAACCGGCCCCCGTACAATAGATTCCGAGTTATAAAATAGTAAATGTAAAGAGTACGCGGCAAAGAACTCGCTCGGCGCTCCGCGGGGTTACAACGAAGGGTGCGTGGAAGTATTCTGGGCAGATGCTGCGTGGATCTGGAGGAAGCAGAGACCTCTCTGCGCATGAAGTGGAGTCGGCCCCGGTACGAAGAGGCTTTAAGAGTTGCGGTTATCAAATATTTTGCACTGTCCGACAAGAGACGGCCGTTCTCTTTGAGGGCAATGAGTAGAAACAACCATTTTTATGGTTCTCATAAACCACATCTGTCTGAGCACCTGACCGTGGCTCTCAAGAACCACCACCTTGATGCAGTAATACTGGCTCCCTGGACCGTGTGCCCTATCACCAAAGCCAGGCTCAGAACGAGGTATTCACCCTAGAAACAGCTCATCAAAAACAAAAATGTAAAAACGGTAGATTATTTTATCTGAGGTCACGCAAGAGAACTCTGCATTATATGGGAATAGGGGGCATGGAATACCCTTGTGTGCGTGCGCAACCTACACCCCCCGCATTACAAAAATCCAGGCAACACGGAAGCTACACATGACAAATATACTAGCAGAGCCCCCCCCTATATGCTTTGCAGGAGAATCAAGAAATGAGTAATTACCATAAACGCGAGATTCACAAATCCCGGGAATAACTGAAAACCAGACCCAAGATAACCCCAGTATAGCAAATCTGTGCAAAGAATTCCACGCAAAGCAATAAAAAAAAAAAAAAAAAATAAATACCAATCGTCCCCCGCGGAACACGCTGACATTTATAAGAACACTCCGCACACACAATGGTTTCCAAAGAGGTCATTTTATAACAAGTATTCACAAAATATCCACCAGACCCTCTCAATATCCGTCTCATTAGGAAGCTTTAAAGCCCGGAGTTCCGATAAGCGTTTGCCGTACAGCAGCCGCTCGCCCAGAGCTCCGGCCCCCCGGGCTTCACGTGTGATTCTTAACCCAAAGGACAATTTGTGTCTCAGTTTCAGACGTAATAAAGGATTGTCTCTACTTGTTTCCCATAAACGCGTTCTCACGTGTGTAACAGCCATGACCCCCACCTTCAACTCCTATACCGTTGGGCAAACGTTTCCTTCACCGTAAGAATATGTGCAGCAGTGGAAGTTAAATTTTGATAAAAAATAAAAAAATCAGAATAAAGAAATGCACAAATATTATTTGTGTACAGAGACCATGGGCTTTCCCTTTGCCGACAGACGTCTTTCTTGATTAAAAAATAAAACTTATCACATAATTTGGCTATTTGCTATTTTACAAAAAAAAAAAAAAAAACACTTTCTAGTAATCTGGACAAACAGTGCGCCCCCCAAATATACTTCTCTTTTCTTTATTTTTTTTTAATAACGTCTGTGGTCCTCCGTATTTCTAATCCCGCGGATCTACTCCCCTCGAGGTGCGGGCGGTGAGACTCGACTGAGCGGGACGTGAAGGGGCAGTAAGCCGCGAGGCTGCGGGATTTACTGGTGTTAACGGGGAAAAAGGTCCTGCTACTGGTTAGCAGCTTCGCAGGCATCAATCCAGTCGCTGTAAACGTCTACGGCCTCCGAGAGGTCTGACGCGGAGTTAAGGAATAAAAGAGAGCGGATTGAGATATTTACCCTCACATCTGGAACACAACAATAATCGGTTATTCTTGGTACTGCTCAATAACACCCTGCCAGAAATATATTCCTTCATAGTAAAACTCTGCCTCATTCACTTTTTTTTTACCGTGTCATGTGACACTAAAGCAGGCACCGATTGGTCCTTAAACGTTTGTTTTCACATGATTTCATCTTTAATTGAAAGCTAATTGACTTAACATCCTTGAGTAAAGCAGCTTTCGAAGGCTGACTCCCAGTTAATCCTCCTTTACCATGTACTTCCCTCTGTCGGGAGAATGTTATTCTGCGCATGCACTGCCGGAACAGAAGCGACTCAATGACAAAAACACGCCTGGCTGAAAGGATACATGTTATGGGCGTCTGGAACTCCTCCAGACAGACCGTGCAGGAGATGACTCCCGTATTCCGTTCTCGATCCCTACAACAAAAGAACGGAAAATAAGAAGTTAATCTCCATGATTTTCACACCAGTTATAAAACAAGCCTGTCAGTCGTGATAGTTTTGGCGACTATACCACCTCAAACACCACACTGAGCTGATGCTTTATGGCAATGCTAACAAAGTCCTTTCCCCCCATAGACCTTCATTGATCAGATCGTCAGGCCGGGTGATCGGGCCATTCTATTGCTTACCGTAGGGCAGTAGGATATGGAAGTCGGTGCAATGTCTAGTAGATTGAGTTAAAGGGACACTAAGACAAGAGCTGCTTGTGATAATATGCAGGTGTCCAAAAAACATAAAAATGGTGGAGTTGAGTTAAAGCGTGTTGTTGGCGAACACGGGATATACACTCAGGTGAGGCAACACTTTCCGGAGGGAATGCACATCGTAACTTACATTTTCACATCGCAGGACTTCTCGTGGTTACAGAAGGGACAGGTGAATTGGGTGTCAAGGTTTCCGGTCATCTTCTTCTTAGGAGGGGGCTTCCTTTTTGACTTCCTGCGTCCCATTTTTGCCTAAATAACAGAATTACCAACTCATTTATACAACATTAGCAACAAATACAGCAAATATGGCGCAGTGACTGCCCGCCCAAGCACAGCATAGGAGTCCTACCAAATCCCCAAATACATGATCCTGGTAGTTTCCCCAAACTATAGGGGGCCGAGGAGCTGAAACATATAATGGCCCAGCGGCCAGGTTGGTGTCACACACACAGTCATGCCTTTCTCTCTCTATCCTCCCAGCAGTAGCGGCTGTGAAACGCGTTGCCCCGTGGAGGTTGGATTTTGACTCACCTGAGTTTTTGGCACGCAGAGCATTTGCGAAGGGGGGGGGGGGCTTGGCGGCTCTGCAGAATGTTCTACGCGGAAAACCGCTCTGCAGACTACAGAGGTCTTGGTTTTCGTATTAACCGTTTCTTTAACTCACCTGCTCACACACACTGGCATATGCACCATATTATGGAAGAAACACGCGCACACACATATATACCGTATATATATATATATTTACACACAAATATTTTAATTCTATCGATCAATGATTCGTTTACCTGGCAAACAAATGTTTGCCCCTTTTTTCCCCATCCTCAGCTATTTTAGTGCATAAGACGTGTTTGGTAGATAAACTTATTGGCAATCAGCTCTCGGTGTGGGATGGTGGGAGCGTCGCTTTAAGGCATGCTGCAAAAATACCCCTAATTTATCACAGACATAACACAAACAACCCACACGGCACATCCATAAACCTCCAGTAATCCAGATTATTTCAGCATCAGACTGAATATGGGAAATTTACTGAACAATTTCATTTCAAAGTATGGTAGACCCTAATATATATATTACCGGTATATACACACACATATATATATTACCGGTATATACACACACACACACACATATATATATATTACCGGTATATACACACACACACATATATATTATATATATAATCAGCCATTAATGTAATCTTTTGAGACACCTGCATTAATATTTGATTACTGTGATAAAGTCTAAGAGCAAATGGGTCTCTGGTGTTTAAATCGGTTCCAAAACAGACCCCAACTCCAAGCTGCCGATCCCGAGCAGATTCCAGACCGTGTCCCGGGATTACATCATTCTGATAACTTTACTGACACAGAAAACAAACACACTCAGGGACACGGGTCAAAAAGTAGATACACATTCCCAGCGGCTGATTCGCCATTCTTAAGCAAATAATAAACACACACATAAGGCTCTTCCGTTATTATTTATTATTATGTAAATCTCATCACTCTGTGCTCCTCATTCATAGGGATAACGCATGTCTTTTTTCACAACGTCATACTCGTATGAATCAACCTACTGGAAGCAAAAGGGTTAACTGGCTAAGCTACCAGCACAAGATCAGTAAGCGGCCACATATTGCGCCTGATTTCTCCCCATCTGCTTCAGGAATACCTAACACCGTACGCATAAGAGCCGCTCGTAAATAAATAAAACGTCCGGTGAACTTGTTTGAAAACCAGACGCTGACTGCAATAAGCGGCGTTATCACGGTTAATTACCTTTCGTTTTCCCGCCCTGCGCGCTCTGTGCCACCTCCTTCGCTGCTCAGCTCCGTGCAGAATTTGACCGGAAGCCAGCCCGCTCACGGGAATTCCTGTATCCGGCCACCGCAACAAAATCTGCCAATCAGCTGTGCTCCACATCCACTGTGCCCGCCCACTTTGGATCTTGATTGAACGAATGCGAAAAGCACGTGGACAATCTTAGAGTTCGAATAACTAGAGATATAACGTCCATTGTATTGTGTTTATGGGGTATAACGGAATGTCGCCATATTTGCAAACGTAATATTTCAAAATCGGCCTTTGAACAAGAGACGCGGACAGGTGTTTACTTTTTTAAGGCTCTGTGATCCTAGAGATTTCAATCGATTTGGGAGTCACGTGATGGGCGGAGTCTACGTCAGCACAACTCGTCGTGGTTGCTATTGGTAACAGAAGGGCGCTGCTTTTGTGAGCTTACAGTTTGTTTATGGAGGACTGTGCAACGAGGCGATTGTTTATTAATATTTAGTAATAATATATTTAGTAAATGTTTGTGTCCGCCAACAATCTGGTTCTATATAAATATGTATTGCACGTTAAGTGACTGCAGGAGAGTTGCAGTATCACGTCACATTTTGAAGGACCAGCCCCAGTGAGCTTCTGCTCCAAAAATAGCCTTTAGAGCGCATTAAAGTCCGTTCACTGATTGAACTATACATTATGCAGGGTCTGCACAGCCCCCTTACAGTGAAATTTGTCAGGGAGGTCCCTCTATGGTGTTTAGTGATTTTGAGGGGATGACGGCAAATAAACCCCCTTTTCACAGGAGAAGCTTGCCGGGGTCGGCCCCTCGTAATGCACTGTGAACAGCTAGAAGAGCGAACGTGCGCTTCTCCCTCGCACTCCCTTATAGCGAATAAGCCACGGTGTCTATCAGCTTATGGAAAGAAATACCTTCTCAGCGGGGCTGCAGAACCCTGCAGCCTGGAGAGACACATGCAGAACCGTAGAGTCCTTGAACAATTTCCAACGCAAGATGATATCGCTCGCACCATTCTCACTCTCTTTTCACAGGTACCTCTTGCTTACAAGTTGCAGTCACGGCAGCGATGGAGTTCGTAAGAGGGGTAGGAAATGGAGAGATGATGAGGAACATACTTTTGGTAGCTATGGTAACTGAATTGCTCTCTTTTTAGGAGCCTCTTTAAAGCTGCAAGCATAAAAACATCCTTTCATCCGTTTCCAGAGTACCTTAATCATGTCTCTAAGAGCATTCTAGAAGATCGGGGGACAGAAGACTAACGCGGGCTCTGAGATATATATTCTATACATCGGGAACTCAGCCTTCTACGGGAGCAGTCGTCTAAGCTTCCCATTCTCCGCTATGACTTGGACTGCTCTATGCTTCCCGAGTTCTAGAATATACATTTCCACACATTTGCTGGAAACTTGCTAGATTACTACAGACTATGACATCACATATGCCAATAACAGCTGGCTGGGATGCCCGTCTTGCCGTATGGCATCCTGGGATAGCCGCCTATAAAAGGTCTGCCTGCTCCAAATCCATCGCTATCGACACCCAAAAGAAAGACAAACGGGAATTCCGAAACGCTCGTCCTGACATTTTATTTCTATATAATCTGGAAAAAACAACATGTATAAACTGACAAAAATACTTAGACCTTTGCTTAAGATTTACATTTTTTTTTCATTAAAACTGAAAAGTCGTCACAAGAGTAAAAGTCAGCGCCTGCGGCTCCAGTGCAATTTGCGAAGAAACGTTCCTGTGTAAGATCCGTCCTTCAAGTTTTCAGAAACGTACAGCGAAGCTTAATCTTTCAAACACAGCATTCTCAGAAAACACTTAAAGTTTTACTTTTCTGTAAACACTGTCTACTATATGAATATTGGGTATCTAAATTTAGCGGGAAATTACCAGAGTATTTAAAGTATAATAAAAACCTGGACCTCAACAAATTAAAAAAAAAAAAATTGGTAATTAAAACAAATTCAATTATTTGAATGGGGATTGGTTGATGTGTGCGGTGCTTAATTGGTTAATTTTTAAAAGCTACACTAAGATTTGCAGGAAGGAAAGGAGTTAAAGAACAGACCGCTCTGCCAGCTATGTTCTATTCAATAAAAAACATCTTGAAGTTTCTGATATTTTGGGACTTTGTCACAAATTCAGACTAGCTTGGCGTACAGGGGTTGAATGCACTTTTTTTTTTTAAGTGATGATGTCATCACAAAATTAAGAACCGAGATGTGCAGATTCTGCATTCCTCATGCTCTGTCCGATGACGGATCCGTGTGTTTTTTTTTTTCTCCTTTCCCAACGTCCAACTTTAGTTTAAAACCCAGAATAAAAGGAATTCCATAAAAGTAACCGGGTGGCTCGCGCCATTCTTGCTCGTGCTAAGCAAAGCGCGGCGGCAGGGTGGTCCGGAACAGACTTTTGCCCCCAGGCTGTATGTACGTGATGTTCATTTCTTTAGGGGTGACATTTACGTAGACGAAGCCACCCATGCTTTCGGCATCGCCTTGGAAGAAACGTAGGTAGCCTTCCGGTACCTCGTCTTCATGCTTGCGGGAGTTCTCCATGAAATTGCCTGCGCCGCTAAGTATATGACCGATCCCGGCATCATCCTGGAGATACTGGAAAAGAAACAGGTTTATAAATAGTGAGATTACAGATTGGAGCCATGATACATTATCTGCTGCGTGTCCTCTAGATTGTAAGCTTGTGAGCCGAGTCTCTCCACCTAATGTATCGGTTTGTCTTAGTCTGTCAATTCTCGGCTCGTCAGACCCCTTGTATATATGTATTGTATTAAGCGCTGCGTAAATTGTTAAGTAAAACTAAATAAATAAAAGATGTCATGCTGCATTACGGGTGGAGCGCTTCCCTCGCACGGCCACAAGCAGGAGCCAAAGTGAAAAACACGGATTAATATTTGGAATTATTGAACTAGGTAAGCAATATTTTTTATCGTTTTATATAGCGCCATCGTATTCCATAGCGCTGTACAATGGGGAGACAGGACATAAGTAGTATAGAACATTAATTTAAATTACAGAAACAGCAGGCGAGGAGCTTACGTGCTTTAGAGTAAAATAATTGCACTCTTTGCATTCTTTAAAAAAAAAAAAAAAATTCTTCGAGGTGTTAGGAGCGTTTCTGCCTTCCCCCAACTAATGGTCAAGATATTTAATTTTCTCACTGTTTTGCCTCTACGGTTTAACAGAAAGCGGGTGGTGTTGCTGCGTCACAAATCTAAGGTGAGGCTGGGGAAACGGTGCCGCGTTCACATAACACAGCGCGCCCGTTCCCCTTATAGCGCGTACGTACCTGCAAGTTGTGATCGTGACCGCACATGTAGGCCGTGGCTTTGTACTTCTTCAGCAGCGGGTCCACGTGATGAATTAAGCAATGGGTCGGGCCGTGCTCCGCCACGGACCAGACAGGGTAATGTCCGGCCACCACCACGTATTGCTCCTGGGCGCCGCTCAGCTTCTCCTCCAGCCACTCGAGCTGTTTGTCCGCGGTCCTCCTACTGACCGGTCCAGCCGGCTGCCCGCTGAGGAAGTCATCGGAGTTCCCGCACAGGGTCACCGTGTCCAGGAGCAGGAGACGCACGGAAACGTTTGTGCCGGGGACCAAGAACGTGCGGTCGTAGTACAACTCAGGGTAGTTCCTGCAAACAATTCCAAAAAGACAGGCCATCTCGTAAATGCACTTTATTTATTAAGCGCCAACAAACAGTGCTGTACAGTTTAATTGGGGCAGCAACGTATACATAACAAATATACATTAATACATACGGACATATTGGGAGTTAAAACGGCCAGCCTTATAGTACTTCATACAAAGTTCCTGGCAGGAATGGGTCTTCTTAGGGGCATGCCCACCAGCTTACAAATCTTTACACTAATATATATATATATATACACACACTAATTTATATGTATTATATATTTAGCCGACACTGTTGGATCTGCGCTCGTGGGGTTCGAGTTACACTAGGCTGAGACAAGATGCTTCCTTCCCTTAAAAGAAAAAATAGAATTACAAAAAAATAAAAATGTAGAAATACCCTTTTTAACCGTCTTACAGAAAGCAAAATAAAAATAAGACCAGGGACCGGGAGCGAGACTCCATTTACACAACAACTTTAAATTTTTAAATCAGATCACCCGTTTCCCAGATGAAACGATGTAAGCAAGGGGGGCCCACTGGATTTGGCAAGAAACATTATAACCTCCCCCCCGCTCCTTAGGCAGAGGACCATGCAGGGTGATTATAAACCCGTTTGATTGTGTGGAGTTACCACTGCGGGTCAGAAGATCCCAGGAAAGCATTTCATGCACTCGGGAGAGAAGGTTAATTTTTGTGAGGGTGTTTGCAAAAAAAAAAAGATAGTATTTTTGGGGACTTCACCTGTTCCCCAGCCATCAGACATTGTCCAACCCAGGGTAAGTTCATGTTACGATCCGCTGGGACTAACAACTTTGTCAGACTACCACCAGCGCAAACCCGTTACTATTGTTTTAGATCAGCTAAATATCTCCTGAAATGACCGCGTGCGAGAATCTTCCCACTACTGCGGTAAAGAGGAGGCAAAGCACTGGCGGGATTTACACTCCGACTGCGTCTGATAACATTCTAGAGAACATGTTTACGGTAAATGAAAGAAGATTATTCAGAATCCCAGAGCAGGAATTACCAGCGAGCGGAGACGTTGGAGTACGCGATCTGTGCCGAGACGTTCCCGTTGTGATCGTGGTTTCCGGCGATAATGTACCAGGGCACATCGAGGAGGGAGTCAGCGTTGTAGACGGACTCAAACGTAGCCTGCAGGGAGAAATAAAGACATGAAAAGCAAACTAAGAATCATATATTTAGTAATAATAATAATAATAATTCAAGGCACTGTATTTGCTCGATTATAAGACGAACCCCCCCCAAAGTTGATTAGGAAAAAAAAAGAAAAAGCCTGAATATAAGACGACCCCATAAGAAAATTAGTTTGGGTTTTTTTGGCAGCCAAAGTCAGTCACCCCGGGTGTTCTCACGGAACTCGGGCGACAGCTTCCCTTTCCCACATTCCATTTTCAGGACAAGAATCATCAAGGTTGCGAGATATTTTTAAAAGGAGAATAAATGACTCGTGGGGCTCCTCCACCCAGACTTAAATTTAATTTGGTTTCAGACCATTAATGACGTTTGGTTTTAATTACTAATATTGGCTGCTCCCCGGAACCCGGCCACAAGCGCCCCTGTGCAGTAGAGCACGAGCTTCACCTTAAACCTGGGGTCCGTTACGTCTTGGACGCCATCGTAGTAGAAGTTGTCCCCCACGGAGAGGACGAAGTGCGCCCCCCAGCTGTCCACCACTTTACCCATCTCCTCCGCCACCAGCGTCTCCTGTTTCGTGTAGAAGGGGGGAAGAGGTATCCCACCCCAGTCACCAATGACCACGAAGCGCAGGGACGGGAGCGGATCCGTCAGAGGATTAGAGAGGACCCCCAGGAAGACGGGTGTCAGGATGATCAGCGGCACAAGGATCTTCTCCATTTGGAACCTGGAAAAGAGAAGAGCGCGAAAAGTTATGAAAACTGTTGTATGAAGCAGGACGGAGATCATTATCAGGACCCCACTTGTATCCTTAATACACCCCCCATACTTCTCTTCTGTTGTGGTTGCCCCTACCACCTCTGCCAGGAAACAATTCCACGCAGCCACCATTCATATGCTAAGAAAAGCCGTGTTTGCCATCAGACTTTATTAAGGACTCTTACGTATAACAATAAAACACCCTTGAGCAATCTGTGTTTTGACAAAGCATTACAGAAAGGGTAGAGCCTGGCCACATAATGGTTAATAATTAGAGAATGTTTCGCCATTCCTGCACGGTCACATGACTGCTGACTGCACAAGTTTGCTTTATCGGTCAGTTTTACAAACATGGTCATGTGACCAGCGCCTCTGCCAGGTCTGGTGGGTGATAGAGATCACTATGTAGCAGGGGAACCTACTGACGAGTTCACGGAGGCCATCATATATACCATAGAGCAGCAGTCCCTTTAAATTATCATGTGGTTCCCCCTGCAAAGGATTGGGGTATTTCTCACAGGCATGTCACTTTCTTCACACCCCAAAAAAACCATCCCCTGCTGGCTGTGCTCATTTGGGATCAATTCATATAACAGATATAATGCCAGGACAGTCAACTTTACCAAAAGGGTGGTAGAAAAGTGGAACAGCCTCCCAGCAGAAGTGGTAGAGGGTAATACAGTGAGGGAATTTAAAACATGCATGGAACAGGCGTATGACTCCTGAATCTAAGACGAGACCAACGACTGATTAAAGGTCTTTATAGCAGGAAAAACAAGCAGACAAGACCGCCGAACGAGTCCGATCTGCCAGCAGATTCTGTTTCGATACACGACATGAAAGTAAAAATATAAGGCTAAACCAGGACGGTCTCTGCCGGTAAAAGTGCCCTAAACTTTATACATTACCGGCAGCGCACCCGTCACAGATACACAAAAACCACAAACAGTTTTACAAGATTAACCAAAAAAGCTGCATTTCTCCCTACAAAGAGCTGGCAACAAGCAGCCCCATGCAGGGGAAAGACACAGCGGGGAGGGGGATGGTCTTACCTTTCAGGACCCGGCAGCTCAGCTCCTCTGTGCCTCTCACTCCTCACACTGAACCCTTTACTCTGTTTGAAGCAATACAATGCCTGACCCCACACCCTCCTGTCTCAAATTACTCGCCCTCCCTGACACCGCAGCTTCCTGAACACACACTTCACTATCAACCTTTTAAATGCGGCAACACTCACACCGTCCAAACACATGGGACAAGACTGCCGCCCCGGAGGATTCTGGGAAGGGACACAACTGCCCCCCCCCTCCATTGTAATGAGAACCACTGCTGGAAGCGAGAGGATGGCAGAGTCCGGGAATTGGGTGTCGGGCAGATAGATTTTATTATAGCTCCAAAATTAAGTCACCTAACCGGCTTATTTCACGGAAATCGCTTTAAAGTTTTTGTTCGGCTCGGTTGAAAAACCCTGCAGTTATGATACTATGGACACATTCAAAAACTCTCTGCAGGACCCTCTTTATCTAAAGTACGGGGTCTTCTTGGTCCGTCGGTTCTAGTTCTGTCGGACCCTTTGAATGTAGGGACTGTAAGAAGCGCTGCGGGAATTGTTGGCGCTATAGAAATAAAAGATAATAACGCAATAAAACCTGCTACGAATATACATTTTTGCAATTCTGGACGCAGACATGCAGATAAGGGCGTGTTAATTCTTATACTTTATATGTAGCTTCAGGCATTTCTGGATTGTAAGCTCCTCTGGGCAGTGTCCTCCCTTCCCCTTGTCTCTGTAAGTCAAATTGGTACGTGATACACAACTTGTTATGTCCTGTTTATCCATTATACAACCCCACGGAATATAATGGCGCTATATATATATAAATATAATATTTATATACATAATATATATAGCGCCATCATATTCCGATAGATGGATAGATGGATAGATGGATAGATGGATAGATGGATAGATGGATAGATGGATAGATGGATATCACAGGAGGGAATTATAGGAGCCAGTGTTCTACCTACACACAGCTTGTTCCATATATATGAGGAGAAAAGATTTAATGATTAAATTCAGGTGATTTAATCAGACCCTTTGCCACAGGTGTATAAAATCAGGTAGCTGCATTGACAAAATATTTGTGTGAAAAATGAGTGTGAACTAAAGAGTTCGGTGAATTTGGCGCAGGTGCTGTGGCGGGAGGCTGCCTTTTACGATAAAAGAGATGTGAAATCACCCCTTCTGGATATGCGTTACGGCCCCCTGGGTTTTATTGGACAGAGGAAGTGTTTAGGAACAGCAACAACTCGGCCACGAAGCAGAAGGCCCTGTAAAGTCACAGAGCGGGGTCACCGAGTGTCAAAGCGCCCGACGTTCTGCTGATTCCAAACTTCCAGGCTTTAAAATTGTCACAAAACCTGCGCGGCGGGGGCTTCGTGGAATGAATGCTGCGTACGAGCCTCGCGTCACCAACTACAACGCAGGGCGTCAGATTGAGTGTCATAAAGCGCGTCGCCGCCGGACTCCGGAGCATAAGAAACGTCTTCTGCGGGGTGACGGATCGCTGTTTTTCAGGGTAATCTTAATGCTTAGGGTACCAAGACATGTTGGACGACGTTCCGCTTCCAGCTTTGTGGGGACAGTTTGGGGAAACATTTTTCTATCCCAGCGAGACTGCACCCGGCGCACCAAGCAAGCTCCATAAAGACTTTGTTGGGGAGGAAGAACTTGACCGGCCGCACAG
>VKOC01006037.1:0-24762 GCA_009364415.1 Spea multiplicata
TTTATCACTCCCATCACTCCTGTGTACCAATGGCCCTTTATCACTGATACAACTTTGAGTTTAAAAGCATAATTTATTGTTAGAACCCCCTTTTACAATTATGTTACAGCGAAAAATGTCCTTGTTCTCCGTGCCCCCAAACTTTTATATTAAAGGTAGTCATATCATGTTAGCGGAATGTAAATTCCATCTGCCGTATTATGTTCATAAGCTGTATGCACACAGAGTTCGCTGTAACCGTTTTCCTCTGCATCTCGTTAATCCGTTCTTGCTAATGCGCAGCGATGTCACTAATAGATGTTATCAGGGTGAGGTTAATGCCGTACGATTTAATAATAATTGCACTGTTTGGGATAATTTGTTTAGCTGCTGCAGGCCACAAATCTTTTACTCACTTCCACCAACATGAAAGTAAAAGAATTCCACTTTCACTTAAATGATTAAATATTTCATTTAGCTACGTATCATTTCATTTGTATATAATTAATTCAGATTTTGTCAGATGATGATTTCCAAGGTTTTGTTACTTAACATGGAAATAGCGTAGAAAACATAAAGTATAGATCCTTCTGTATCTGTCAATCTCTATATCCATACCTGGGATCTCTCCAGGTTTAGAGTCTTTCTCCAGTTCTCTGGGTCGCGGAAGTTGGGTCTTTGACACGCCCGCTCCCCGCCCATTTCCCCTTTAAATGTGGGTGTTTCCCGCAATGTCGGCAGGAACGCCCAGCGACATCAGTGAGACCACCCACCAACATCAGTGGGACCGCCCACTGACATCAGCGGGACCGCCCACTGACAAGGATAGGCTCCAGGTAGCCGGAGCACACAAGTTCCAGTGTGTATCTCTTTCAATCTACATACCTGGGAATGTTCTAGAATGCCCCCCCCCCAAGTGCACCGTCTCTCCCTCCTTATAAATGGCAGGAAGGGGCTACCCATTTCCGACAGGGGCCATAGGCAAATCATACATAGGCATACCTCTCAAAGCCGTGGTTTTTGAGGGACGTTCTCCATTTCACACACATAATAATAAAACAAAAACAGGTGTTGTTAAGATTGTTTAGGATGAGCGGGAAGGACAGGGTGGAGAAGAAAATAACAGTTGGTTAATTTAAGGGTTAATTTGACATATTTGGCTTTAGTCGCATTCGGTTAGCGTTACTTTTGTGGGACTTGTCTTATGATGTTCTAGAAAAACAAAAAAAATATATGTTCCGTAGGGCTGTACAATGGTATGCTAACATGACATACTATTTTAGGATACATATGATTTGGACAGGTAAGTTTGGATTAGAATTTTAGTAAAACAAGGAAATTTAAAGAGAGTTTGGGATCTATGAGTAGTTTCAGGATTACAGAACGCCCTCTTGTTGTGCCGTTCACCCATTTTAATAACAACTTGGCGCCCTCTGCTGGCGAGTTAAAGACTCTCAGTGATCCATTTCTACAGCCCACTGAAAATGGAAATAATGTTTCTGTGATGGTTTTGCTAGTAATAATAACTCAGCGGTGATAACTTTTATTGGAAAACATCAAAAAAGGTCAAAAAAGTTTGGGACCTCAGATGCCTCTTCTTTAGTTGTTTAGATTTAGTGAGAATCAACTTTGTATAATGAACATAACGCCGGTTCTAGATTCATGCAACCAAGTACTATGTTGATTTCTAATTATTGACCCTGAGGTTGGCCTTAATGTCTCTATTTGATTATTTTGTGTACGTAAGCTTTAGGAACCTCAGCAGTCTGTTCTTCAGCTGATGCATTCCATCTGAGGTTGTGAAAATATTTTTTTTTGTTGGATGGCCCAATATAACGTTTGATTAAAGACTCCATAATCAACCAACACGGCTATATCCATCTTATTACTTGTATGGAAGTGTTTTGGAGGTTATTGTGGGCTTCATCAACATCTCCTAGGTGTGATAGAAAGTCACTATTACCAAAACAGTTATTTTTGGTGAACTTTAATAATAGGACCTTTTGTTTCAGGTGTACAATTAGTGAGAACAACTCCAGCATAAGACCCTCTATAACGTCTCAACTGTATGTCTTCTCAACGCCTTTGGTTATCTAGCAGCTTGTGGGTGATAAGGTCTTCCTTGGATCTCGGGCATTTCGTACGGTCCAATACCTTTCATTTCTGGCCGAATATAACTTTAGGAACTCTATTTTTCATCAAGTTGCACACGTTTGATAACCCCTTTGATATTGTTTAGAGTTGATATCAAAATTATAGTTGATATCAACTTGAGATGTTCAGACTTTCCACTTGAGGTCCTGTCTGGAGAAGTGGAAAAATAAATTGATTTTTTTTTTGTCCCCACTGGCAGGGGGTGGTCTTTTTCATAATTGAGAAATGTTTTTAGTCCCCTTTGTTGGCACGAAATGCGAATCCTATAAAATATGCCACCATTTTCCTCGGTGGTCCAGCCCTTTCCTAAAAAAATATTCTATTATAATGTTGAAAATTGAACAGATAGCCCCTTTTCACTTCATTAATTGAATACTGCTATTGCCGTGAAACAATGTTGTCTTTCAATTAACAGTTCCTTTTAATTTGCAGCCGCTCTATGCTTTCCAAGCCGCCAGATTTTCTTTACTTGGCCGCCACGCTCTCGTAAAAATGCAAAACAATGGCGAAAAAAGAGAATTATCCTCACTACGGTTCCGTGAAAGAACGCAGAAGCAGATATGTTCCTCGGATTTATTCTCCTATAATTGCTATAATAACCCTTCTAGCTTTTTCCCCGCTGAGAATGTCAAAACACTACTACCGGAATAATTTCCCTTCTAGACAATCTCTGTGTCTCTGACAATCTGTTTTTTTTTTTTTTTTGTTCTGTTGGCTTCTTTTCAATGTCATATATTACTACGGAAGTATTCAATATTTATATTTTAACGGGAATCTTTGCTCACCTGCCTGTCCTTTTTCTTTTTCTTTTTTTTTTTTAAATGTGTTTCTGCTCCCTGGATCTAGAACTGTCTTCTGCTACCAGTTCCCAAAATCATCAAAAATAATACTCGAGGCATTAAACAAACTTGGTTTTCCAACTCATTTTCCTTTTAGAAAGTACTGTAGTGATTTATAAAACAGTTTTATGCAATTCCATAGTATCTTAGGTTTCACAAATGTAATTTACGCTCTGCTTCTTTCTATCATCTTTTAAAGTAATTACTTTTCATTATTCAATATGAAAATTATCAAGAGAATATACTCTCATATTGTACTCATACGTAGTCGCTCCGTATAGAGCCCCTGATTAAATATGAATGATTACTGGGTAACGCGATAAGGGAATATTTTTGTAATATACTATGTAACCAATTTACATTTTGTGATTTCGCTTTTTAACACAGTTCACAATAATTGGTAAATGTTACTATATTCATATTATTTTTTAATAAATTAAAACAGAACGCCCCTTCCTCTTAAAACTAACATTTTTCTATAGCCTGGTCCCATTTGTTACACTGGGTTTATAGCCAGTGGTGGGACTCAATTTTTTTAGTAACCACTTCCGAGATTTCGTACTAAAAAATAAAAACCTCACACACACTCAGGCAGTCTCTCTCACACACACACAGACTCAGGCAGTCTCTCTCTCACACACAGACTCAGGCAGTGTCTTACACCCTCACAGACTCAGGCGGTCTCAGACAGACTCAGGCAGTTTCACACAGACTCAGGCAGTCTCTCTCTCTCTCACACACAACAGAACTCAGGCAGTCTCTTGCTTACACACACACACAGACTCAGGCAGTTTCTGCTCACCCACACAGACTCAGGCAGTTTCTCTCTCACACACAAAGACTCAGGCAGTCTCTCTCATCTCTCACACACCACGCCTCACACACAACACACACACATTGACTCAGGCAGTCCTCTTCTTCTTCTCCATCACAAACTCCAGACAGTCCTCTCTCATACAATACACAAAGACTCGACATCCTCTCTCATAACTATCACAGACTAGGCAGTTTATCTCTCACAACAAAGACCTCAAGGCAGTCCTCTCTCTCACAACACACACAGACTTCAGGAATCTCTCTCTCACACACACACACACAGACAGTTTCTCTCACACACACACAGAGAGACTCAGGCAGTCTCTCTCACACACACACAGACTCAGGCAGTCTCTCTCACAGTGTATTGCGGACGATGATGCCCTGGGGATGCCGGTCTACACCCGTTTAAAGTCATGGCGTTTCTGGCACGTCAATTGTCATTAACTGACTGTTTTTGCGTGCCGTTACTGGACCGTCAGTTGTGGTCAAGGGGTTAAGGAGCATGGGCTGGTTTCCTCTGATCTCACCTGACTGACCCAGTGAGGTGAAAAAGCAATGGATGTAGGAGTTTTGCCATTGGATTGTTGTTATCTACTTCTGGGGCCAGCCCTGACTTTTGCCACACGCCCCATCACACCCATCACACCTAAAATGTTGGGAGAGATGCAGCTATACCTTGAGATAGACAACGGTGAATGTTGCACAGCACACAGAATATGATTTCTTCTTTTTTTTTTTAAACATCCTTCAAAATATTTTTGGTCCATCTGACCAAATGACTGCAAATGTACTATGAGAATGCACCAACTGTGCTTTAAAATCTATCTTATAAATAATATATAACTTGAATGGCTTGCAAGAACTAGTGATCATGGCTTGAATAATAAAGTACTTTACATAAGGATTATCTTCAACCAGAAAGTTTATCTTTGCTGAAGTTCTCTCGCCGTAGGGAACCTTCTTTGTATTTTGCATTAGTTAGAATAAGCCGAGCCGTGCTTGTTAGTGAGAGGTGATCAAGGTTTTTTCTGAAAGCACCCATTGTTCTAATTTCCAGCTCTTGCGTTGACTTCAACTTCTTTGCAGCGACAAGGAATTTACATTCAGATACATTAAGGTCATGGGTTCCAAAAAATCTTTTTTTCGGATGTATGCAAAGTGTTAAGTAGAAGTATTTTGAGGTTTTGAGGTTTCTGGGGTTACAACTCCTTAGAAATCTTGAGAACAATTTTAAAATGACTCGTCTCCAGTCTCTCTCTCCGGCTAATTGCACTGCACTAGTTGTTTCAAGTACTTTTCCAGTACTTTTAGTGGTTTCTGGGAACTGTTATCATTAGACTAATGAGTGAAACTTGTAAAAGTCAGGATTCCTCTATTTCTTTGTAAATGCATAGCTTGCAAATAAACAGCACAGCGCCTTTTTGGTATGAGTGATTTATTAAATCCCCCTATAACTATAAATATGTTTATTAAAAGATATAATATTAATATACTTGGCTGATCCCATGTTAAACACATAATGTGGGTTTTTAAAACATATCTCTTACTTACGTTAATCTTTACATACCATGCGTGATAGTGAAGATACAATGAGATGTTCTGTGCGTATTTTGTCAGATGATATGTAAGGATCCCGGAGGTGGTGCATTTCGAGAGCAGGTTGGGACAATGCGCCAACTCCAGTGCTGGAGCAGATTGGATGCCCATGTTGGCTTTGCAGGATCTGGTCAAGGACTTTGATGCTGGGGATTAAAACCCTTGGAGTGGACAATCAGAGAGACTGTTGAGGGGAGAAGAAGTTACCATGAGCTCCCAGGGCAAGAAGATCTCCGGGCCAAGTGATGCAATACCTGCCTGGACCCATGTGTCCTGTCCATACCTGGGAACTCTCCGGGCTTGACCTGGAGGACAGCATCGCTTCTCTGGTTCTCCCTAGAAACCACGCTTAACCCCTTAATGACAAAGCCTGTACATGCTCAAAATGCATTGTTTTCAATTGGTTTAGGGACCGCCCATTGTCCTTAAGGCGTTAAGATCGCTAAATGTGACATCTGTAGCCCTCATATACCATGGTTTGTCACACATTACGTAGATTTATTTTGTACTAATAAATACTTACTTACAGGGTCAGTTTAATTCTACGTGGGCCCTGGGAAACCTCTGTTGAAAGGCTCCCATTCATATATTGTCATTCCTCCCAACCGTCCCAATTTAAGCGGGACAACCAAATTTTTGGGGGTTGGGGTTGTGTAGTTTATGCATTTGGGTAGATGATACATGCACATGTGACCACATAAGAGCCTGCTTGAACCTGCATGATTATATCACTTTTTGTTTGTCATGAATACCTCATCAACGGGAAGAACCACCACCTGCCTGCCGGCTCTCACTGTGGGTGTGAAAAGGTTAAAAAAATGGAAAAAAAACAAGCCCGCAGACTTACTTGCCACTTGCCACAAAAATGTATTCGCTGCCACCACGTGTTCTATTTAAGATTTTAAATACATCAAAGTAGGTAACCCCCTCAACTACTCAATCTCTATAAAAAGTTGATAAAAAAAAGGTAAAACTTAGAAAAAAATACAAAAACGATAATGTGTGTGTGTAAGAGGGTGTGGGAGGCAGTATAAATGAGTGAATGTATGAGTGAAGGAACGAGTGGCTGTTTGGGGGGGGCAAAAATGGCACAGGCAGGCTGTTTGAGGGCAAAAATGACACAGACTAGCTGCTTGGGACAAAAAAATTACACAAGCAAGCTGTTAGGCGGCAAAGATAGTCCAGGTAGACAGGCACAGACAAAGTGTTTGGAAAAAATGATGGAACAGAAAAGCTGTTTGGGGGTACTAACAAGCTGGGGGCACAGATAGCACAAGTAAACTGCTTGCAGGCAAATATGGCACAAAGAAGCTGCTTGGGGGAACAGTTCGCACAGACATGCTATTTGGAGGCAAAAGTTGCAGTCAACTGTTTGAGGGCAAAGATTGCACTGTGGCAAATGTTGCTTGTGAAGTCGGGGGGCCCGCGGTCTGTTCCCCAGGTACTTATTTGGACCTTTTAATACTTTTGGTTCCTGCAATTTTAATAATAATTTGATATTCTGTTATCATTAAGGAACAATCTAATATACTTTTTTAAAGGATTTATAGCTCTTAGGATGGGAAATACTGTGGATAGATATGGAAAAGGGGTGTAGCGCGTGGCATAAGAGCTCAACCCAACGATAAAATATATAGGCCTAGCGTCCAAATACAGAACATCTTCATGTCTTGATTCTCCTATGGAAATGTAACCATTTTTATGACATCATAACTTTGAAGATGCTAGGTGCTGCATTTCCTATGTGACCCCAGTGCCTGTTAGATTTTATGGCACCCAGGACAGGGTATCTGCTTGGGTGCTCTTCACTGGCGGGTCTGAAAAACAATTCCAGATAGCATTCATGGCAGGATGTGGCATAAGAAATAGCTTACATTTTCTCTTCTTCATTCAACCCTTAAACATTTTGCATGCCATTGTTAATAAGCTTACTCAAACCCCCATTCCTTCATACAATATTAACACACTGTTGTCACTTCATATTAGCTGTAACTCTGGGTTGGAAAATCTGTGCATGTAATAATCTCAGAATGCCAAATGAATGCAAATCTTGAATTCACTGGCTCCATACTAATCATTATGTTTAGCAACATGATTATAAATTTATAATAAACATTGTAAGTTGTTTAGAAATTACAGATAAAGAGACGGAAATCTGATGCTAACAAGAAATCTGTATATATTTACCTCCATGAGTTATCATTTTAATAGAGATTAACAATACCTCTGTAGCTCCTGGAGGTTGGGTTATTATTTTTTAATGATGGAAGCACGGGGATATATATATACGTACACATATCTACCAGCGCAATTAACTTAATATTTATGACATAGTAATTATATATATTTATATATATATAACCCTGTGCAAAAGGACCAAATATGATTCACACTAATTTTCCGGTTCGTTTTTGGGCAACAAATGATGTTCCCTCCCCATGCCTTATGGCTAAAAGCTTGGGGGCATTTTTAATTGGGGAACAAAATTTGTTTCCTGGTGCCCATATTCACTCTCATTCACACTCACACTATCACTCACTCTCTCACATTCTCATCCTCGTTCACTCTTTCTCTCGTTCTCTATAAGTGTTTTCCTACCTTCTCTGCCGTCCACTTCCGCTTTTGTATATTTTCCTGAATCTTCTTCATCTTCTATATTCCCTCTCTTCCAGTCTATCATCAATCCTTAATCCTTAATCTGGTAACCTTATCCAGATCATCTTTCTTTGTCCGCATCTCTGCGGACACAACCTGGCAACATCCGCCAAAATGGCGGTGCTGCGGAGACGTCCTCCCCAATTATTTTTTACAATTGCCCCGCGTGCGATGCAATCTATACCATGTTCTGATCTCTTCACATATAGCAGAGGATCATGGGTAGGTGAGAAATACATTACATATATGTGATGTACAATATATATATATATATATATGTGTATGTGTGTCTGTGTGTATTCTTTACAACTATTAGACAATTAATACAGTTATTAAGGTTAGTAAAGTATAGTGGGACTTCCCCTTTAATGTAAAAGGCTCGATTTTTGGCAGTTTACAGCTTATAATTGATGTGACTGTTGCTGACACAGGCAGGGAAGACATGCTAGGAGACCAAAAAAATATCATCCGCAACGCTAACCTACTCAAATGAAATAATATTGATTCATAATTCTTACTCAATGGAAAGCCGAGGCTTCGCAGGGAGACGCACATAATCTCAGCGAAGCTTTCTGTGTCGCCGTAAATAAATTGGCAGCTCGTACCAAATGAGTCATTGCACAAATGTTGGGATATTTGCATGCTGTTCTGCACTTGAGTCGATGTTTACGTAGTTTGAGGCGCGCGTTGCTGCAAGTAGATGGGAGCCGAGTCCTTCATCGGGAGTCACATCAACTATAAGCTGTAAACCGCCCGCCATACTTTAATAACCTTCATAAATAGTAAATTGAGGCAAAAGGTAATTAGTAACCTTGTTGGCACATGGCTACCCAGAATCCCTTGCAGATGTAAAAAAGCTACAGGATTTCTGAGGGGGAAAAGATTTTCTGGCTTGTCTGGTTGGTGTAGATTAGTGTTTAATAACATGACTGCTACATGGAGAATGGTGAGTTTTTGTGAAATAAAAGTTATGAACCAATGATAAGCAGATCCCCTTCTTTTCGACGGGAACCCACCTAAACTAAACTTTGTCCGAGATGTCCTGTGATGTGTTTCACTGGACCAGTGTTCATAGAGTTAGGCTATAGGGTTACTTAAGCTTCCACGAGTAACCCTATAGAATGCCTTCTTCTGATATCCCTGTGTGGTCTTTAAAAAGCTTATGGGACGCTACATCTTACCCAAGCCACCTAAAGATACATAATCATCTTCAGACTAAAATCCCCACAATTACTCCATTGTTTGCTCAAAAATGTCCTTGCTCCAGTAATACGGCTGATTTTTTTATAACCCAAATAGAAAATGTTAACGTTATTGTTGGGACAACTTTGTTCTTTGAAGAACCATCTGGTGTGGATGGTGGGGTCAAGTCATCACTATGATCAATGAATCAATTCATTCAAAGCCAATGCTTATAATCTCATTGGTTTTGTAAATCTGAATCTCTCTTGGCGGACGAAGTCAGGTAACGCGTGAAAATGTTGAGAAGTTAAAGAAAACGTTTAGAAATTAACATTTCTAAAATGAACTCATTGATTACCTGTCCACAGTATAGTTAGTGTATAATTTATATATTTATCCTACACTGAAAGAAGAAAAGTCTAGCACTACTTAAAATAAAACACGTTACCTTAAACAATCTAAATTCAGATTTTTTTTATTTTTTTTTCAAAAAAATATACCTTGAATCTAAGTGTAATTCTTTTTCTTTCAATGGTAGGTTTTTTCATTATTTTTATAATAATTTTTTGGGTAGAATAGTTGCGCTCAGCACATGCATAGTTTAGTAGGTGAAAATTAGAGAACCTAGTGGTCAGTAGGGAGGAAAAGAATATTGTATTTATTTTATAGCTTGTATAATTAAGTGGAATAGGCTTTATTTATCCTACTTCACCTAGGAGTTGGGGAATTTTTTTTTTATTTTTTTTTAAATATCCTTTGAAAAGTGACAAAATGACCCTGGTTGTTCCTTTTTTCAGAAACCCATGCTGTTGAAGTTACAGTGTTAGCATGCAATATCTGAAAGATTCCCAAAAAATGATGGTTCGCCAAAATAAGAAAAATGTCTCATCCATGGGGTACAAAATAAGGGGTTAAAATAGATTGTATGAAAGCATAATAAAGAATTTCCACAATAAAGAAATAAACACAAAACACATTTTTTGTAAATTCGTTAACCATCAAGTTTATCAAATTCCAACATTTTATAAACCTGTACACAATTTTTTTTTACAGAAAGAACAAAAGAGAAAAAAAAAGAATAAAATAAAATAAATGTAATACTGTCAATAGCTATATATCTTGAATTGATATAGGCCCATCTTTCCAGTTGCATATCTCATTATCAGAGAAATAACGACATGGCATTTGTAATGGTATATAAACTGTGACTGTGCAAAATGTATTAAAAAATAAAAAATAAAAACATAACAAAAAATTAAAAAAAAACTAAAATATATTTAAACAACTACACATTTTTTTAGAATGTTGTGATTTTGTTAATTTCAATTTAGATTAGACATGTGGCCCCGTAACATTCTATAAAATGAAATGCATTCAAGAATTAAAATAAATTGCCGTGTAATATCTACAAGATCTTGGAAATCCAGACCACTATATACATTTTACATTGTATTTTACAGACCTTTTAAACAATAAAACATACATCGCTAAAACCAGCCTGTTCAAAACAGGAAAATAATATTTCTTTCTTTTTTTTTATCTTTTTTTTTTTTTGACAGTGCTTTAATAAATCCCAAATCAGAAGGGGCATCCTAGTGGGGACATATTCTGGGCAAATATGTACTGTACACATTATGACATAATTATATTTATTAAAATAATACAATTAGAAGCTTAACTAGTTGTAACTAGCGCCTTCTAGTCGGAAAATTCTGAAATTTGTATTAGGAGGAAGCAAGTATCCCCTCAAATGTCAGACAATTATTCCAGAGTTATTTGTATCTCAAAGGGTTAACTAATTACAGTCCTTTATTAATACTGACACATTTTACAGTGAATTAGGATAAAGTGATATTTATTGCCGTCTTCTGCATATATTCAGTTTACCATGAAAGAAGTAAAGTTAATATTTTTTTTAAAAAATCATATTAACAGGACTGTGTCCTGTTACAACCATGAAATAATTTTTAAAATTTAAAAAAAAAATATTTAAAAAAAATCTAATTGGCTGACAATTTTTTTTTTTTTGGAAACCTGGAAGAAAGAAGTAACCAGTTTAGCTTTTTTATTATTATTATTATTATTATTATTGCTAAATTACTTAACGGTGAAGATTATTTCAACATAGGTAAAAATAATATTTGAGCCGTACATTGCAAATGTTTGTCGCTGTTCAGATTCTGCTTAAAATATTCCTAAGAAAAGCAAATATATAATGTGTAATATCCACTCAAATATTCCTCGTGTTGGACAAAGATAATCTTAATTCAGGCACAGAAACCTATCACTGATGTTGCCCTGTTTTACACTATATGGTTAAAGAAATCTTAGTACTACAATGCCCACCATCCTGCTAAATTTGCCAAGATGGCTTTTGCCATCCCGGGTATGGGCTGACCCCGGCCTTTAGGGGGAGAGAACGTGGCAGGGCGTGGGTGAAAGTGGGTAGGGAGTGGGCAGAATGTGGACAGCCTTTATTGGAGAAAGAACAAGCTGACCCGGAGACCCCGTGGAGCAGGGCTTAATTTGGAGACTTCGGGTCAAACCTGTATAACTATAACTATTTCTCTACATGAAGAATGACTTGAAAAAGGCAATTAGTAAAATCAATAATATAAATGACAAAATATGATTAAATATTTTTAATTTCATCCACACGGTGATGATGACTTATAGGTCATTGGCTGTGATTTTAGAAATGCTTGGCTTGGAAGCATTAAAAATTCTTCATGAAATGTTTTTTTTAAAAGTATTTGTGAGATGAAACAAATGAAGTAGGATTACTCAGATGCATAGCACGGTCCAAAGCTGCAGTATAATTGTGCCGGGACTCTGTCTCCCTCTAGTGGTAGTGTTTATTAGTACAACTGCCTAGAAACTTGCATAGTGTATCACTTTTAGTAGGGTTTTTTTTTTCTTCTTATTGTCTAATCCTAATTTTGATGTAATGGTATACAAGAGGGTAACGAGACTTGGAAGCTCTTACATATGGATTAAAAGGTATTCAGAGCCTCCAACTTGAGAGTCAACATAAAGTCCCAGATAAACTGTTTTACACAAAACGGGACATCAAATATTGACATATTTAAGTCCTTCGAGATTGTATAAAAAACTCACTACTAGTAACTAATAGCTTTGTGTCGACCCTTAAAAGTAAAAGTATCTATTAACTTAAATTTCTTACAGAAAGACCTTCAAAATCCTCTAGATGGTGGACTTTAATAACTAAAATCAATATTTTCAATGCCCCAATAAATGGTTAAATGAAAAGTGGAGCGTTGGTAATATTACAAAATATCAATCCTACTTCTTCCCCGTTCTCTTCTCAGCCTATAGAGTAAGTCTGTAACGTACTGTTATCCGGTGCCTCCAACTGTTTAATGAATGACCTATCACCGGATGCCAACTCTCCCAACTGCAGGACTGTCATTCATATGTTTTATCTATTTATCTCTCTCACTCATTATTATCATTCATTGTAGCGCTGGAACAATGGGCCCTTCGACATCTAAAACCTTGGGAACCTTGACGGCTTAGACATATTTCAGATTTCTAAAGACTGTATGCATCATTTTTTATTACATAGATACATTAAACGCTCATGCATGCGACTTCGCATTCTTCAAATAAAATTGATCAAAACTACATCTTTTAATATGGAAAACCATAACTCATAAACCATATTTCACCAAATTCTAGAGGGCCAGTTTAATTGAGAATATGGCTACATTTTAAGAGATGGATAAAGATTGTATATTAATTCATATATTCATACGTATAATTAAGTGTCTAATAATTTACTCATGGATGCTGATATTGGGTAATAATAATTATAGGGACACCGTTACGTAGGTAGCTTCGTATTACGCAGGTCTGTCTTCATTCTCATGCTAACAAAAAAAAAACGTTTAAAAAAAATAAATAATAATGGACAGAATATAGATCGGGGAATAATAGCACCAATGAAATATTGGTCTTTAACATTCATTAGGAGGTCGTAACTTTTTAGGTTTGATGGGTATTGATAGGACGTTATTTCATTAAGTGGACAGTATTTAATAATTGACATATTGTATATTGTATATGAGTGCCTATCTACTCGCTAATCACAAAATATCTCAACAAGCAAATATTGCGACGTGCTGTATTAAAATTCTATATACAAGGTATTCAAAAAGGTGGTTCTGGAGCGTAATGTGGACGTTGCTAAACAAGAGACATGGCTTGTGTTGGGAGGAAAAAGAAGCAAATACTTAGATATTATAGAGTATTTTTTTTATTCTACACAAGTAGTTGAATATTGATTCTGGCATAAATTGTAGTGGGATTGAAATAAAATACAGAGATACACTGGGCTAGATTTATAAATGAGATAACATTTTTCATCACTGGTTTAATCTCATTCTAGTCCATTTTGGTGTACGGGAGTAATGCCATTTAATTACTTGTGATAGTGGTGGTGGTGGGGGATAAGTGGAACGGCCTCTCAGCAGATGTGGTAGAGGCTAATACAGTGAGAGAATTTAAGCATGTATGGGAAAGGCATATAGCTCCTGAATGTAAGACAAGACCAACGACGGGTTATGGTTTGAGTCTTCAGGAAAAATGGGCGACTAGATGTGCAAATGGGCCCTATCTGACGTCAAATTCTGGGATTCAATCCAGCCCATTTCATATTATAGGATTTTTTTTTTTTTAGGAATAATGCGTGTGGTGAATTTGTAAAAAATATATATTAAAAATCTAATTTTTGTTCTCTTAGAAAAACATAACATGGGTTATATTCTTTTTCATGCCATGTTTTCGATGCCTTTAGTAACAAATATTCCTATAAAAAAAAAAAATAGCAGCTTTCTGACAGGCTAGAAATTAGACAATAACAGGCTTATTTAGGAAAAATAGATCCTGGTGCAAAATGTGCTCTTAATAGATTGCAAGCTCACAAGAACAGGGCCAATGTTCTATTTTCCCCTCACTGTAATAGCGCTATGGAATCTTCTGGATCTCTGTAAATATTAACAATAATCACCCCTGTAACCAATGGAATGGTCCAGTCAATGGTTGCTATGGAGATCACACCTCTTTTTAAATGGGCACTTCTCATACAGAACCCCCAGTTTGTTTTGCAATAATCAAAATTCCATATCTTTATTATTCACATTATAACAAAGCCAATATTCCCCCCCCCATCACGTTTTATGTTTTTGGTGGAATTCTTCAACTTTCGTGTACATCCTCCTCAATTAATCACCGATTCTCTTGCAGACATTTAATCTACCGCACATTATATTTACTTTCACATTTCAATATTGGAAAACATTGGCACGACTGAAACACCAAAATCCTATATATTTTATACTACTTCAATGCTCCTTAATTTCTAGTTAATATTTATCGCTAGCTAACATCTTACTAAAATTGTGCTATTCATATATTTTTTTTCTCTACTTATCATACCCTGAAACAGAAATATCGGTATTTAGACCGTAGGAAGCTAGATACAAAAGACGATAGGATTCGGACATAAGAGCGTCTGTAATATTTCACGGGAACAGGTTGGGTTTGTTATCACGCCAGCAGAGTCCTCCATTCCTTCTTTCTGTGTCTTTTCTTTCAAAAATCTGTCGTTATCACAACTGCCCTCGGAATTTGCTGGGCCGGGGCAAAAACAATTTGTGGAAGCCCTTAGAAAAAGGCTAATGGGCGCTCTCATTGTCCCTCACGCTTGTAGAGTCTCCAGAGCTGAAGAAAGTGGAGCACTGGGGTATGACTAGGATACCTGGAGCTCTAAGAGGGGCCGGGTAGCTCCGCCTGAAGGTGGGGCTATCCATGCACGGGGTGTGGTTAGCCATGTGGCATGTAGCCCCAGATAACAGTTAACGGGTCAAGATTGGGAGAGTTATTTGGCAGGGAGTGTGCGTGGCTTAACACCACTCCCCTGGCCTGGAGAAAGAGAAGAGCCACCCGGAGACCTGGAGAAGAATCTGGGTGACACCTGATGGATATGACATCATATTCCAGTGCTCCACTTCGCTTAGTGATGCAAAGACCACAAATATGAGGCATAGCATGATAAACTGTTTCATTATGGGACCCTCTTAAGAGTGTGTTCCTGGCCAGGAGCCCCCTTCAGGAACCCCACTTACTTCTGCCTAAGGGGGGGCCCTGGTAAGTATTATGTGTAACCCTGATACTAGATCTATGGAATCTGATGACGGTATAAAAGAGAAGATGATGGTATATAACACATGATAATAGTAAATAATATGCTTCATTTTCTTTAATCACATGCAGTTTAAACATTTCGGTAGGCTGCCAAATGTGTTGTTTTACTGGAAGCTCCAATTTAAAAAAAAATAGTCTCAATTTAAAAAAAAATAAAAAAAATTCACATATTGCTAGAAAAATTCCGGCTTTTAAATTGATTTTATTTTAGTTCCAAAGCAAATAAAATGCGTTTGGGTAAAATGCACATCAATGAAAATTTTTGCCAAAAAAAAAATCAAAGGGAAAATAAATACAAAATATTTACTTATACAGTGGTTTTAAATCCACCAAATTTAATATCGATGAAAATAAAGAACATATTTTTTTCTGGAGGAGGGAGATAACTTAGAATGGCCTATAAGGGCTGTTTATTGTTTGTTCTGCAATATAAAGCAATGCCCAGCTACTCACTGTATATTTGCAATGACGCCATATAACATGTGACCACCCAATTAATCAAAACATTCCTTTTTATCTAAAATTATTTACCCTCTCCTTTGTCCAATTTAAAAAACTAAAAAAATACAACATGGGATAGGAGCCATATCTTGCAGCTGATATATGGAATACAACTACGCCTTATCACTACCCTCCTCGCTAGCAATCCTTCTTCAGGAGGCGTGGCTTTGTGAAGGGGTGGGGTTAGCAGGCCATGTAGGCAAGGTTAGGCTTATTAGCAGAATAGGCGGGGCTAGCCTGAGTGCGGATCGGGACTATCCCTAGTGGGAGGGGAATGGGTGTGGCTAAACAGCACTCCCCTGCCCGGAAAAGGAGGAAAGTGACCCAGAGACTCCGGATCAAACCTGGAGATCCGGAGTAACCAACAATACACCATATAATGGGATGAATTTTATTGCTTTACGTTTCTCGTAGTGACATTGTTTCTGCAATATTACTGCATAACTTGAGGGCATTTTGAATGTTTAAAACTAAAATTATTTTATTTCTTGGGGTATTTTGGGGAAAATTTGGTCAGTAGTGCAAAACAGAAGCGATGGCCTTTGCATGAACCGATAACACCAGAGTATTCAAGGCACCCCTCGTTCTATAAAACGCTATACGTAGACATGGCTATTTTATTTGTTAGCGTACACGTGTCATAGTCGTCAGTAATGTAAAAATAAGATTTTTTTTTTTTAGTACAATTTAAGCTTGTGCTATTCCAGTAAGTTTTTCAAGTCGCTATTTTCACAGAACCCTATTGCATATCGGCAGCTTTCCAATTCGTCTGTAAAATAACATGAATTCCGTCCATTTCAAGCCGTCAAATGTTTTGATGATGCATGGCACTGAGTAAAATGAGATTTTAATACTAATAGTAAACTAGCTTTAGTACCAAAACACTGTGCATAAGCTTTTTTTTTGGCAACACATTTTAGCCACATGTTGAAAGGATTGTCTGTTTGATCTTTGCGAGAAATCACTGACCTACTATCAAAGCAACCGCTATGTCATCGTTTGCCCGTGTCCATGTCTCGCGGCGGGTACCGTAACTCGGACACGTATTATGATATCCCATATAAAAACCGCGAATCACACTTGCGTTTGATGTTGTGTTTCCATGTAGGGGATGTGAGAATGATCCATGCGGAAGTCATCCAAACTTTCGTAGTCACTAACGGCGACTTCTGTGTCTTCCAACCCACAACTCGCTGAGATATCAGACGAGGAAGTGCAAGGATTGTGCAAGGATAAAGATACATTATCTGTGCTTGTCTTTTCCACCCTTGGACTCGGACCAGGTACAAAAGTACTAAATGAGGGTCCAGGTTGTGGAACGCTTGTCTCTATGTCATTGGATAGATGGTGGGGCGGTAAATATTGGCTGGGGTGAAAGTGAGGACGTCTCCTGCAGTCAGGGCTGAGAGTGCTAACCACGGATATGGGTTTGGCTTTGGGGAGGGTGTCGTAATGTTCTTGGAAGTCTTCTGGAAGGGGAGGTGGTAGCTGATCCTGGCTTAAATAGTCTTCTTGTTGGGGGGGTGGATAGTCACTATCAATGTCGTAACCCCCCAAATAATAATCTGTCTCCAGTTCCCTTGTACTTCCATGGTGATTGGAGGCCGCATCAGCTGTTTCATAGTTGGGAACCTCTTCGATATCGGAGAGTCGGGCGCTTGGCATCCAATCAGACGTATCCCAGTGATAAGCTGTGGAACGGAACAATCAACAAATAAATAAGTGCGCACTCATACTCAGCTTTCTGCATGCACCGGTTAATCATGCTTTCGATTTGAATTCAACATTCCTTTATCATGTTTTCCATGCTTTCAAGCATGTGACAGAGAAAAAGCATTCATCGGTTGGCCCAACGGTTTTTTGGGCTGTATTAGTTGGATATAACCATCATGCTGGGAAGCGAATGTCAATGGGTAAGTGTAGGTTGACATCGATGGAGGCTAAAACAAATCGGATTATAAGCAGGAGAGTGCAAACACTTGCAATAAAAGAAGACGGAAGCTTTCGAAACATGTATCAATCGGCACGGCATACGCGTAGCAAACTCGTTAGGTGATACACAACAAAACGTAATAAAACTCAGGTTACAAATGTCACCTCTGTTGTAATTCTGTCCTTGGTCCATTTCTGGAGCTGCTTAAGTCAAGGGAAGAAGAAGATTGCTTAACATTTCAGAACATTTTAAGGGTTAGGTGTTGTTTGCATGCAATATTAATATGTTTGATCTTCAATAACCTGAAGGAAGCCTGCCCATGGATGTTCTAGGTATCAAAACTAATAACCCCCCCTCTGGAGCAGTCAACTGATCTTCAGCTAGTGGGAAGTGGAAGTGTTCCCTTGCCTTTCCATCCTACCCCATGTGATTCTGCCCCTCCTGGCTCCCATTTGGGGTAAACGAAGGACACCCTCAGAGGAGCTGATCTGATGAGTTCCCAACTGGATACATTTATCTACTAAGAAGCTTTTCAGTTGAGATAGATCTGAGATAAACTAGGGTTTTGAGATAATTCAGATCGGGGATAAATAGGATTATGAGATAATGCATAACCGATAGGGTATTTAAACAGAATTTGATCTGTTGAGATGTAGGTACACCTATTTTGCTAATCATGGTTAGGCTTTCATGGGCTTTTGCTCATTCTTGTACAGTAATCACGCAGTTCGTTAATTTGGGGAATGGCAACCAGTTTGAGCCAAGATAATTAAGTGGAACTGAAAAGCCAAATTGGCTTTCCTGCTGTTCAAGCTACGAAGAACGAAGCCCTGTGCATATCATGCATGTGATTAATGTATTAATGATTGGCTATGGATCTCTTGAAAGCAGATATTTGCCGTAACTATTACATGGGTTTGTCTAGGTAACACTATTTGCCAAAAACCTGCCTAAGGATTAAGTAAAAGCACAAAACAACACATGGCCTGCAACAAGAATGCTGAATGTTGTTAACCTAAATATATGCAATACAACTGTTTTTCCTTATTAATGCTGTTTCTCTCGAAAAGGTGGGGTCACTTTGAGATTTGAGATACAGTATAATAAGCATTATGCATTTGTTCATACCAGTGTGATACCTTTTGATTGAAGCTCATTGGTGCCCTCATCCTTTTATAGGGTTAAAATTAAAAATGAATGTTTAGGGCACAAACGTTATTAGCATACCTGGGAACTCTCCTGGTTTCACCCAGAGACTCTAGGTGGCCCTTCTCTGGGCCACCATGGAGAAACTCTAGGTTGCGGGAGCAGCATTGTGGCACGCCACACTCCCTGCCCACTTCCCCATCCATGGGCAACCAGCCAGCGACGTCAGCAGGACCACCAACCAACGTCAATGGGGGGGGCCTTCAGCCTGGATGTTCCCAGGTATGGTAATTAGTTGTGAATGTTTCTGTCAAAATGTTCCTGGACTGGATCTCTGGAGTGTTCAGAGGTGTATTTACCGTGGATGTTGCCATATACTTGACCCAGGGCAGTGCCCCCAGCCTCCCCCGGCATATTCTGGTGCATTCTTCCATGGTCTAAACTGGTTGGTTGGAGATTAGAGCTCGCCCTTGTAACCAACCCATTGAGCAGAGGTACAGGGGTGCCTGATCACCCAATAGCATGATCTGCACCCCGTTTTGCGGCACGGTGACTGCTACCCCCTCTGGACCTGTCGGCCAAGGCCAGAATATATCCCTGGTTGTGTTGAGGTGTAATGATACCATGCCCTTCATGTAAGAATGTGTTTTCTTCCATAATAAAGATTTAATTTTGCCGTATTTATTTTAAGACATATTATAATTTTTGAATGGCCAAATGAAGCAATGAATATCATCCAATTCTAAACTTTAAAGAGCTACTTAGAAATAATCTATTAATGTGCATTTGTTTTTGTTTTTTTTTCTTGTTTTCAACTTTGTAATAATAAATTGAAAAACTGACCCTGACTATTAAATCTATTTATACCCAAAGTACATTGGAAAGATCGGTTATTCTTGTAGTTCTATTCTTAGTTTATAATACAGAAATCATGTTTCTCGTTATAGTGCTTAGCGAGTGAGGCAGCCACGTAATGTCTAGACAATCAACTCAGATACTAAAACATACAGCATAAAAAGTACAGAGGATAAAAGTCACAAAAAATTAAATACCTTCATTTTCAATTGTGTCAACAACATTGTTGACTAGATGTATGACAGTCACTATGGAAGCTTGTGGAAGGGGGCAACAAAGAGGGGAAGAAAAGGTAGGGGAAGGAGACAACAGTTTGGTTAGTATTTAACACACACGTTATCACATCAAACCTTTGAGTTCCAGATGATTTGACAACACATAGCCATCCCTGGGAGCCTACAAAGATTGCCTCTGAGACTGAGGGTCTCGGGGGGGGGGGATGGGCAGGTTCTCCGAGTCACGCAGTCTGGACCCAGCTTCTTCATATCGTGCTTTTTTCAATAGTAAATCAGAGTTCAAATCCCTGCTTGAATACAGGTTGATTTAATTGAGAGCGGTAATTGCCTTTGTAAGGGCCGTAACTAGAACTACAGTGTTTGATCCCCACCATTAGCGGGTTACTAAAACAGAAGCCTTGTGAAGGGTTATTAAAGGGTTAATGATAAAGTCTCAGAGTCATCTCGTTTAGCAGGTTCCCAGGCATGTAAATTGCTTTAAACATCCTGATATTTAACAATTTAAGTATAACAGATGATTTTTCGGACCCGGCTACTCTATAAGGCACTCTTGCGGTAGGCCATCAGGGTGGTGTAATGGTAATGCCAGCTACCACAACCCACCAATGGCAATGCTCCATTTCGTCCAAAATGCCTTCTTCCTAAAAAATCATCTTGTAATGTTGGAGCTCTACGCTACGTTAGCAACAAAAAGAGCAAATACATTATTTCAATTTAAATATAGTATTCACCCAATTAACTCATCATTCCTGCCAAAACCATACTCACCAACTGTCTCGTTTAGTCCAAACCTGCTTTAAAGTGTTGGAATAGTGTGCAATGCCAAGGCAGATCATTACACATACCCATAACATTCAGTAGGTTAGAGGACTCTACCCCAAAACATAACAACGATCATTTATTTCGGTGTCTAAATATTCATGGCCAAGCCAAACATTCTTATTTTCACATCTCTCATGATAACATACGATAATTAATATGCCATATCTTCATGTCAATTTCTTGACATTATCTTCTATCCCATAGATGTAACTGGTTTAGCATGACCTGGCCTGGCACAATACGTGGATGAAGCAGAAGAAGTCTCACTTATATCCATTATGAAGGGCCAGAAGCTCTTCAGAAGATCGCTGGGGTCGGCTCTTCATAAGTCAGACCTTAACTCCCTATTTAGCCAAAAAACACTTTTTATTTTTATGAATTTATTGAATTTATTAAATTTATTAAATTGCTCCGTATGTGTGCTCTCTCCTCATCTCTATATTCCGTACAACCAACAAACAACTGAAATATAATAATAATACTAAATAGTTGTTTTTAAATGTCTTTGAACCCATAAATAAAGTGCATTGTCACATAAAGAACCGGGATTACACGGAAACGGAATGCGCGTTGCTTTCAGGCGTTTTAGGCATTGACACCGTGCATGAGTAACCATTAGTCTTACCATTGTCATCTCCTGAATCCGACTGAAAGGAGTTTAGAGACTGGTTTTCGGAGTTGCTGCCTTTATTGCTTCCCACGAAGCAGGTCGCCTCTTCGGCAGCATCGAGCCCTTTGCCTTTATGTAAGACAACAAAGCAAAGTAATTACGTCCTTGTACAAGTGCTGTTTGCCGTTACCTTTTATATACACCCGACACGTTCTTCTTATGTGTAATAGAAATTCTGAACGTTATGGAACGTTCAGTTATTCGCTTGAGCGGCATTGAAGAGGCAGGTCAGGCAAGTCTTTTTTCATAGATTTTTTTTTAACAGTTTTTTATAAACCATTTTCATAAACTGTCAGTAAAGCATTCATTTACCGCCACGTTGACTGGCCTAGGGAGCCATAAAAATCTATGGAAGCCTGCGCTGTTGTATTTATTTTGGATGCTGCCCTAGCTCATTGCCTCCAATGCTTGGGGCAGTCCACACTTTGCCACTTTATCCAACTCTTCGGGACAGGGTAAGAGCTCTATGGGATTCGGGGTCTTGGACACAGGAGAATAGATACTACGCACAATTCTGGGCATGCGCAGCTGCCTCCCAAGCTCTGCCCCCTGGTGTCCGGATTCACCGGGGAGTAGAAGTTGGGAGGTAGGCCAGCTGCTGATCAAGTCATGGAAGTGAAATGACATTTTGACATATTCATATGAACATTCTCGCTTACCACATTATATTTAAAAGGCATTGCATGACAATTTACACTGTAAAGGTTTTCAGGCCTCCTACGTATTTAAAACAATGTCCTAACGCAACCAATCGAAGTGAATATCCAAATCCATTTTCTCTTTAAAATATTCATTTATGATCGTTCGAACAACAAATGTACTGTTTATACCCATTCTGAATTCTGAATTAATAATAAGTATGCAATGTATCGGGGAATGATTTTACTAAAACTTTTACTAAATTCAACTATGTCTACATTACTTTGACCGTGACACTTGTGGGAAGGGATGGTGGCCTTTTGGCTGCTATGTCCCCTTGGAGACTTCAGTGGTTCCCCCTCTTATGCTGGCCCTTTGCCTGGGAAGTGAAGAAAGGGGCCACATATCCCTTTCAGACCCCAGAAGACGAAGAATGCCTATGGCTCTTTCATAAAGAGTGTTTAAAAACCTATGTATTACAAAAAAAGAACTGTGCCGGCTTTCATAACAAAATGGCTCCTACATGCGTCCACACGCCATCACTACACATTACATCTTTAATTTAACCTTCTGATACTTAAAATTAGATGGGAAATGGTAGGAGAAGCTAACCAAGACCCAACCGTTGACTTGAGGGGCTTCCTGTAGACATTGTAACTGGTTTTGTTCCTCGCAGACCTCTTTAAAGATAAATGAGGCCGGAATATGGGGTTTTTCCAGGTCTTCTATCAATTATCCTCCATGCATTTGTATATAACCTTTAGTATTTTTACTTACAGTCATTTCCGGTATCCCAGGTGCCTTTTCTGATCGAGTCGCAGTCTGATCGACAAGGGGACACGGAGGGCAGATTGGGAGCCACGCTGCACACCACCACCCCTCTTCGAGCCGTGAGTATCCGAGGAGATTCGGGGTGAAAAGTGGTCATTTCTTGGTGTTCTACGCCTAGGCCATCCACCATTTTATCCAAATTATTCCTCGATTCACTCTGAAAGCATGGAGTGTAGGCCATAGGCCTGACGGGTACTTGAGGTGGACCGACTTCCTGGTAAATATTTCGACTGTCCCCGCTGCTCCTCAAGTTTTTGAACTGGATCCCATTGGTCTTATTGAGTAACGCCGCCGTGGCAGGGTCCTGTACAAGCGTTATGTTGTTTCGGGAGTAATTCTTCCGGAACACTTTCTTTCGGAATACGATAAAAAGAATGATGAGAATGACAATAACGAACAGCACTACAGCGATCCCAATGAACTCTTCTTTGCCTATGTAGGAGTGTCCGGCCTGGATGTTGGGCACGACAACTGGTCTTAGGCCGCAGTACTGGCCAACATAACCATGAGTGCAGTTACAGAAGAAAGATCCAAAGACGTTGACGCACGTGCCGCCATTTTCACAGTCTTCCCTTTCGCACTCGTTGATATCCTCTTCACACCTACATAAAGGAAAGGATAAGAATAATACAGAGTAGGGACTTGGTGTTCAAGTTCTAGGGGCTTGTTGATGTCGGTCGGCTCGCTGATTACTATTTTTTATATATATAGTAAAGCAGCTAGAATTTTTGGAACCTACTAGGCATCTCTACTAATAAGATCCTAAATTCTTAGCTGCTGTGAAAGATCCATATGTGTTAATTAAAGAATAATTTGTATTCATATTTGAGATCTGTGGACGTGATATTAGAAAGTATTCACCGAGCGGGCAAGGGGGGACAGCCGTCCAGCAGAAGTGGTAGAGGTTAATATGGTGGGAAGATTGAAATATGCATGGGGTAGGCATATGGCTATCCTAAATATCAGATGAGACCAACGACCAATTAAAAGGTAAGCAAAGGTATCAGAATTTACTACATTTAAAAATATTGGGAGAGCAAGGGTTTACTACATTTGGAAACATTGGGAGAATAGATGGATGAAATGCTTTGTATCAAAAAGTGCAAGTTTTGTTGCGAAAGTATTACAGTTATTTGCTTACATTTCATATATATATATATATATATATATATATATATATATATATATATATATATATATATATATAATATAACGCTAGCACATTCCGTAGCAGTTTTAGAGTAAGAGTCAATAGAATAATATAAATAAATACAGCGATTATTTTTGGTGAAATAAAAGCCACTTACGTTAATCCTCTAAGTCCTGTTCTACAATTACAGATGAACGAGTTTCCGATTGGATCACAAGTCCCCCCGTTCCGGCATGGATTGGGGAAGCAGGCAGTGATCTCTGATTCACAGTTTTTCCCTATGAACTGAGAAGGGCAGCTGCACTGATACCCTGCGAGAAAGAAATCATCTCAATAACCTGAACAAAAAACAAGCAGAAGAATACAAAGCTGGAAATAATGTTTGGTGCGCCCCCTTGTCCTTGTCAATTAAAATAACATGAAACGACTCAAAAATCCAACACAGACTGGGTTAATGTTGTAAATGACTATTGTAGCTGGAAACGGCTGATTTTTAATGGAATCTCTTTATCTCTCCCATCACTCCTGTG
>VKOC01006038.1:0-20884 GCA_009364415.1 Spea multiplicata
TATATATTGTGACAGAAAGCAGGGGATGATAATGATAATGGAGGGAGTTTATATTTCCCCTTATATTTTGCAGGGTGGTTACCCACAATAGTTTACTAGCCCCAGGGAGATGTATTGTTAATAATGGAATTATTAATGTCTGTTATTATCTGTGTGTTTTGGGTCCCTGGGGTGGAGCATTTGGAGAGTAGGGCGGGCCAGTGCTCCACTCCACAGTTTATGAGCAGCCGAAGACTAGCAGGTGGGAATCCAGTCCGGAGATTATCGGATACTCTCCTAGCACTCACCTGCATCCACTAATTAATGGGAGAGGCAGTTAAGTAGCCTCCTGGTCTCAGTGCAAGAGAGAGAGAGGGAGAGAGGGAGAGAGGGAGAGAGCTACCAAAAACACTGACTGCTGTGATTATTGCATATAATCTGTTATTTTGTTGTTGGGAACGGATAAGCCGTCCAACTGTAGTTAGGTTGGAGAACTGTGTATTAGTTAGTGCTCACAAGAGCGAGGCTTTTTGTTTTGGTTTATTTATTTTTTGTAATGCCTGTGGTGACGAAATAAAACAGGCCCAGCCTTTTATTTTACCCTCCTCGTGTCTGAGACGTCTCTGCAGCCTAATAGACTGTGTGTAAGTAAAGATTCCCGGACAGAGTACCGAAGTGAAGGGGTATTCTGTCACAATATATATATTAGACTCATGCGTAAACTAAGCTAAAAGCTCAGAATTTTTGTCTGAAATATGTGGGCCCACATTCACATTCACTCACGCACTCTCACATACTCTCACCCCCTCCCTATCTTCTCTGCCGACCACTCGCTTCAACTGACCACTTCTGAATCTTCTGCATCTTCTATCTTTTACCTTCTCCCTTCTCTTCTATGTTCAATCTGCTATATTCAATCTTCTGTCTTCATCAGCATTTCCGCACACGTAACCCAGCTGGAACTTCTGCCAAAATGGAGGTGGTTCCGCTGATGTCCTCTACCTGATCCTCCAATCAGGAGACAGGAAGTCACTGAAAGCGCCGTCATTTTGCTTAACTTGAACTTAGGACTTCCTATCCTCAATTCCTCAATCCGAACGTAAGGCAAAGAGGAGCTGGAGATGACTAGAGGATACAACACTGGGGGACCACTATAACAAAGCACTAATGATTGTCCTTTTATAGTGTTATCCATTCGGATGACATGTTTCACCTTCTTGCGCATTTTTCCTAGGTAAATTCATTTGTACGGGTGTGGTGCCCTGTTCTGGACATGCGTCCCTTTAACTGAAAACGTGCATTAATGAAATGAAATTCATTCGATGTGTACAGTTGAGCCCAAATGCATCACACTACCTCTTATATCACCAACCTGTATATTGCTGTATAGATCATTAATAAACTTTGTATGCAATCTTTGAGTGAATGTCTTATTTTCTAACTCCAATAACTAATTAATTCACGCATTAATTAGCATACAGGAAAATGCATTGGAGTACATAGGAAATAAAAATATAAAACTGTTCAATAACTGTGGAGAAACAAAAAAAATGCAAAATGTTATATTTTTTTAAAATTACATATTCTAAATATGTAAACAATTTCCATTAATGTCACAGTTAAATGATCCTTGAAAGATGTATTATAATTTGTGTATAGGGCACAAAATTTATACAGCCCTGCAAAAGGTGATGGTACTAAATAAAATAATAATAATAAAAATACATACACACATAATATATAATGAATACACACACACATATATATATATACTAATTTATATATAAACTAATGTATGCATGTTTTAATGGTGCCGAAAGATTGAAATGATTTCCCAAGTGTACCTAACTTGCCATAAGATCATAATCATACTATAATTTACAGAAAATAAGTGTTTTTCTTAACGTACATGCCATGAAACATACTAAACTCATACTTTTAATCATGAGTCTACAGCAAAGGCCTGCTGAATTTAGACTAATTGATATTTATACTTGTAAGGTCATATCTAAAAGTATGAACCTTAAAAACAAATAACAAAAAAACATAGCTAGTACAGTAAGCCAACACATCAAATGCATCTATTGCCCCTCCACAAGTACCTTACTGTAAGTTGGTAAAATTTTCTATTACGTTGCAATTGGAAAAAAAAACCTCAACACTGTTTTTGTGAACATTTCTTTTGCTTTAGTAAATGGCCATTAGAAAGCTTTCTTGTGCACAATATCTCTGCCCCTCAGGGGCTATATCCATCTAGTTAGAAGCATGTGGGGAAAATCCAATTTAGAAGCAGTGTTCGCACACACAAGATGGATATTATTATTCTTATAACAGTAATTTTCCATGTGTATGTGTTTTGAAAGAGTCACTGGCTGGCAGATGATTCTATTGCCCCCAAGGTTCTTTATCTTATCTAATTGAATGTTTTTAGGTAGTATTTGGTTCATTTTACTGTTTAGACAAGTCTAAATGTGTTTAGAATAAACTCTAAAGACAGAAATCTATAAAAAGGAAAACTGTGATAATATAATTTCCCTGAAATGAAGGTGATAGATTACTGCAATAAACTGCATTACCTGTGCTTTGCTCAGTTCGGTTAGCAAAGTATTTCTCATGTGCTATTAATTTTTTGTTAAGAAAGCTCCATTTTCCTACAATGAAGAACCCTTACTAAACATTTAGGAAGGGATGTGTAAGCATGTATTTGTGCTTAGCGACTGTTCTGTCATTCCAGTTCGCTTTAAAAGTAATATTTCTTCATTTTTTCCTTAACAGAAAGTGAGTGTAAATTCATCATCCTAACTGGATAAAAAGGTAAGTGCAGATTTATAATTCTTATCATTTATCATTATTACTAGGTCATTTGGAGTGTCGGAAGAGATCAGAACCTGCTTGGCATTCAAAATCGGGTACATTATTGTATATATTTTGACTATATTTACTATATTTTCAACAGAGATATTGACTTTGTCTTTCTCGTAGTTTGGACTCAGTGTACACATTCAAATGTATTATCCACCTCCAATGACATATATGGAAATCATCTTCTATGATTTAAGTGGAAGTGGGACAACTACCATCATTTTAATGATGGATGCATCAGCTAGTTGTACAAAAATGTGAAATATAATGAAATATCATGCATTGACCAACAAACCCCCCTCATTGTGTTATTCATAGAAAAACTGCTGGTCCACAGGTTTTATCAAATTTTAAATTACATAAACTTCCTATGTTACCCTGCCTTTACAAAGGCTGCCAGAATCAACCAACAATTTCGTATTTTAATGAAGAGGAATGATGGTGCAGATCTTGATAACAGGAAGTTAACTTATCAGCTCTCATGGTTTGGATATAAGGTGGATTTCTAATACATAAGTTGTAAACACTATGGGTTTATTTAATGTAGTAAACTACACAATGGAATTCAGAAAAAAGTCAAATATCTAATATAAGAAAGGGTTCCTAGATATATGCTTGCAATATTGAGAAAACAACCACAAATATAATAACCACAAAAATAAGTCATGCATTTCTTAGTATTTGGTGTTAGGAAATTGTCTCTAAATGATGCTAGTGTTAACAACATGTAAAACAAGCTGCACAACTATAAAAAATATAAGAGAAAAACTATATTATATTATATATTTGGAAATAAAATTCATTTTCTAATGCCCACATTAACTCTCTCACTGTGACTCTCTCATTTACATTCACTCTTTCTCTCACACTCTTTCTATGTCTCGCTACCTTCCCTGCCAACCACTTCTGCTTCTGTGTTCTGCACCTTCTTGTTCTCCTTTCTCATCTCTTCTATCTTCTACTTTCTTTCTTCTCTCTTCTTTTTCAGTCCGCATCTCCACAAACATAACCTCCCAGCGAATTTCCACCAAAATTGACACGTTTCCAGTGACGTCCTCTCCTCCAATGGTGGAATTGAGGGAAAAGAAGGTCAACACAAGCCATTTTGTCTGCAGTTCACACAGGATTATCTTAGTGCATAATGGCAGGGCTTCCGGTGACTCCTCTACATCAACTTTCAAATCGGGGAGAGAACGTCACTCACGGAAGCTCATTGTTTTGGCGGACGTTCGCCAGGAATTCATGTTCTCAGAGATACAGACAAAGAAAGAAGAGAGACAAAAATAGTGAAAAGAGAGAGAAAAAAGCAAGAGAGAAGAACAAGAAGATACAAGACACAGAAGCAGAGCTGCGAGACATGGGGAAGGGAAACAACAGTATCAGAGTGGGAGTGAAAGACCCCACGGATTTCACACTAATATGTATAGATTTTTGTTTTTGATGTTTTGATATATGTTTTTTTATATTTAGACTATTTTGACTAGTCGATTGAGACTTTTATGCTACTGTCAACCTATTAGATAATATTGGCTTTAACATGTGACATGTGATACTCCCCATGCATGGGTTTGTCGGGTTATTTTGGAGGTAAAAGACATCTGGTTAGTCTGTGCCCATGTCCTATTTTTGGTACATCTTAGAAATTGGCCAATTTGATTCAATCCAATCAAATGAAACTAGACACCACATGGGTGTTTAACATGCCCGTATTTTAGCTCTTTCCATATGAGAATTTTTGTGAAGATAAAGAGCTAATTTTCTTTTTTTACATTTTGTTAGAACTGGAAGGTTCCCCTGGTGGTGGCATCAATGGAGAGTTATTTTTTTAAACTATTTTCATGGTTTTTTCTATCTTTAAAAAAAATATATTTTACGAATCACATTGCGATTGTAAATCTGGGCTCCATTGACTTGCATGGTTGAATGCAGTACCAAAAAAGGACCATTCTGGGTAGCTTACCCCGTATGTTCCCAGATATGTTGACTGACAACCCAAAATTAGAGAGACAAAGCAAATTGAGTTTTACTAAATCACCTCCACCACCCATTGTTTCCACAGGTGAAGACTTTTTTTTTAATAGAGATGGAGGATCTGTGAATATTTTGTTAGTTTCTTGTGAGGCCATACGAGCACACCTTGAATTCCCATGTCTTCTCGTATAACTCATAAAATTTAGTTGGACGAAACATGTCGAGTGACATACCAGCATGGAAGATATCATTATTTGCCTCTGTTCCATTTAATATGTATTCATTTTTTTCACATGTAATATTAAAAAACATTTTCATAGTTTTCATATTTTTTTATTGGGACAACTTTTTGTTGTATATTGCCCTCACATTCAACTCACAGATCAGCAAATCGGCCATTTGTTTTGAGTAGTGTAGCATACAAGGGGATGCAACTGGAAAATGATGTTGTGTGATTAGAGGCACAAGACTATTAAGGTGCACTAAGGGTTTCTTTAATCATTACTAGACTTGTGCATTTGTCTTCGGGCGAACATGAAAATGAACACGAAGAGTGCATTTCGTTGTTCGTCCCAAAGAAAGGAAGAAGCGAAGATAGCAGTGGTAAAACATGCATAAAAATGAAGCCACACAACATCGTCTACTAATCTCCCTGGTCCCTTCCCCATCTAGCCTACCTTATCTACACAGCATTGCAGGGGTTGACGGAAGCGAAAATCCGTAGGTTTGCCGTCAGGGGTTAAGGGGCTGTGTGAACGACTCTATTGGTCGCCTGCAGGGTCCTCCTCTGGCATCAACCTGCTGGTGACCCATAGCCTCACTCGCACGGCCCTTTTAACCCCTCACGCCGAACCTACGGATTTCTGCTCCCGTTAACCCCTGCGATGCTGCATAGATAACGGGAGTGGAAATCCGTAGGTTCTCCCTGCTCCAACAGTTAAAAGTCCATACGACCGACCAATAAAGTAGCTTGTACAGACCTTTAACTGTTGTATTAGGTAGACGAGTGGTCTCTGTGGGCCAAGTTGCTGGACCAGGATTTTAAAAGTCTGTATGAGCGACTCTACTGGTCGCCAGCTTGGGGCTTGTCTGCCATCAACCATTGAAGTACAGGTGTACTTCGTTGGTTGATGGCAGAGGAGTCCCCTGCAGGCGACCAATAGAGTTGCTCGTACGGACATTTAAACTCCTGGTGCTAAATCTGCTGCGTAGTCCATACCGCATTAACCCCTTCTACAAAAAACAAAGAAAAAAACGAACATGAAGAATGCACACGAATATTCGCCCGAACCGAACACAGGAACGGGTGTTACCTTGCCGGAAGTTCCTGGGCTTCCTCGAGCAGGGGAGCCGAGACGCAGCCCGCGCGTTCAGCCCCCTGCTCGTTCCATTCGCAGGAGACGCGATGAGGTCCGTCCTGCCTCTAGACGCGTGCCCCCGCGAGGATCGAGGGATCTAGACGGGCGTCTCAACATCATGAATCTCATGAATATTCATACCGCATCTTAAAGGGGTATTTATCTTTTTCCCTCCTCCCCCTAATTTAGGGGGTAGGAAGATCCAGGAGCTAGAGGGATATTTAAACCCTCAGTCTGCAAGTATCCCTTGCCTGTGATAGTGCCTTTATTGCCTTCACTAGCTTTTTGATCCCTATTTGCTTTTTTCGTTGCCTCAATTCTGCTTGAACCTGACTACCCATTGTTTGCGGCCTGCCCTTACCTGAACTCTGCTTGTACCTGACCATCCGTTGTTTGCCGCCTGCCCTGACCTCTGCTTGTGACCCCGACTATTCGATTGCCTGCTCCTTGATATCATCTGTTTGTTCCTGCATTATTGGTTGCTAATACTTCTTCCAGGAATCTGCTTAACTCTTCATCACCGCTTTGGGGCGCCTTTCCTTGTACTGCAGCGTGGATCCACAGCCTGACCCGCCATTAGTGACAACGGGCGAATATTCGCGGAATACGAAGATTTTTTCCCCCACGAAGATTAACACGAAGAGTCAGCCTGCGCCCAAGTCTAACTATTACTCATATACGTAGACGTGCCGCCGTCTGTACATTGTTTAGTAACATGATTTATATTGCATGAATAATTCTTAAAAAGTAGAAAATATAACATAGTCCTTCTAACTGTAAGATACTATTTAAGATTACGTTTTGTTTGTTTCTTTTAGAGTTTTAAACTTTCTCATTTTGTCATCAATGAGAGATGAATAGAACAGAATGACATAATTAGTTGGCATAGTATCAAACTATCATGATTCATGGCATATAAAATACTCAGTGCCTATACTACATAATACTCAGTTCTAAGGTTAACCTCAAAAACAATAATTTTGGCACGTTACAATTGGCACAGTGCTATAATAACATAAATAAAAAAAAAATATATATATATATATCCATATGACAGTATTTTAAATCTTTATTGATTGATTAGAAGACATTAACAAAGATTCAGCTAGGGACATATGGGCTAATAGGAAGTTAAAAGATTAGTCTACCTTTGACTTAACAATTATATTGTACATTTCATATTACTTTATAACATTCTAAAACAATGGACAGTTCTTCCTTTTTCTTTTAACTTAACATCCTAATTGTGAAAAAAGCACCATAAAGCGGAAAAAAAGTATTTTCATAAAATCCTACAACAAATGTTTCATAACATGGGGATCAGGGGATCAAGTGGTGTGGAATTATTTTTATAAATGTAAATATTATTAAAGAATAATTAAAAGTGCTTTTCATGTAGTCTACTAAATTGACCACTTTTTTCAACCAAATGCAGCATTAGGAACAAATTTCCTAGTCTTCTTTAATGCCATTCCCAGAAATAATTCTTTATTGAAGCAACAATTGGCTTTATTCATATATATTTTTGGAGGGAACACTTAATTGTGATGTGATATAAAATCAGGCACTGATAGGTTGTTGCCATAGAAATCACTTAACAATGTATGTTGTTTTATGTGCTTAAAGCTGCAGAGGTAATAATAAAATGTCAAATTTGCTAAGGTTCAGTATATTAACATACCAGAGAGTGTAATTAATGTTTTGCCTAAGCTGAACAGAACCTTGCCTTACTTCACTTGAAATATCTTTGAATTCATTATTCATCCTTGTTTGTTTTTCTCAACTGCTTCTGTATCTGATGATGTGTCTGTAGCCTTTGGCGTAACTACAGTAACTTCTAATAGTTTAGAAAGGGCCTCTTTAACCTGGACTGCACCAGTGTGCAAGTAACTGGACAGCAAGCTGCAGGAGCGGTGAGAGGTAAGCGAGGGCAGGTGGGTAGTATGTATATGTGTTTGTATATATGTATATATGTGAGCATGAATGTGTATGAGTAAATGTATGTGAGCTGTGTACCTGTGTGTGTGAGCATGTATGTGTAATTGTGTGTGTGTGTGAGCATGTATGTGTAATTGTGTGTGTGTGTGAGAGCATGTATGTGTAATTGTGTGGTGTGTGAGCATGGATGTGTAATTGTGTGTGTGTGTGTGTGTAAGCATGGATGTGTAATTGTGTGTGTGTGTGTGAGCATGGATGTGTAATTTTGTGTGTGAGTATGGATATGTGACTGTGTGAGAGCATGAACATTTAGTTGTGTAGGGGCAAATAAAGTTGTTTGGGGGCAATGATGGTACAGAGAAGCTGGTTGAGGGTAATGATGGAACAGAAACACGCTGTTTAGCGGTTAGGATAAAGGTCGGGACAAAGGCGCTCACAAGCTGGTTTAGGTTAAAGATGGCATTGTGGCACATGTTGATTGGTGAAGTTGGGGTGGGGGCCCAAGCAATTTTCACACCAGGGCCCTTTGGTTTCTAGTTATGCCCCTGTCTGTAGCACTTATAAGTCTATTTCTCTCCATGTTCTGGTTACATTGTTTATTGTGATTAGGGTTGTGTGCTGTATTTATCCATGCTTTGATATTCACTAAGGTCATTTCTGCTGATCTACCCACATTTGTGTGCACCAACCTGTTTTGTCTAACAACTTTGGAAATATATTTTGTCCACTGACCATGACTTGATATTTGACTAAGCTTAACCCCACCCAGATATCCTGATTTCAGTGCACCAACATAGCTTGTCTGTGCTTTTTGAGATTCCACTGTTCATATGATTTTGTTAGGGGGGGTATCAGCCCTATTCAAGGGGATGGCATAGGCTGAATATAATGGCATTATCAAATAAAGAAATACCTATACTGCAGATGACTTTGCCTGCTTACCTTCTTCAAGCCACTAGCTGCTGTTTAGCTATATCAAGTATTTTCTCTGGACGCTCCAGGTGATTATACTTATCTGGGAGATCAACCTTCTGGAAGGGGTTGCTGTTATTGGCATAAGACTTTCCTCTTAACTGCCTCTGGATTCTCTTTCCACAGGTATCTCCATGGACCAGTAAAATGCTAAATCAACAATAAGTCTCTCTTTACAAATAATGATATAAACATATGAACTCCACATACCTTCATCACTGTTGTCATCCACAAGAATAATTTCCTTTAGAAGGTGGACAGGGGTGTGATTCACTGCACTGTGTACTGATCGCAAAATCACTGAGAGAGCTTCATTGACAAAGATGAAAATTATTGAAATTTGGGGAAGTTCCTTGGGATACTTCAGTTTTTTGCACCTTCAGAAAATACAAAAAATAATAATTTTAAATTATATTGTTTATATGCACCACTGTTGTTTCTTTGAGCACCATCCTGTCTGGATGGACAGAATATACTATATATGATATATCCAGAAAAATCTGGGTTTATAAATCTATAAATAATTGGTTTAAATGTCAGCATGCAGACTGAGGTGATTGGCTGAGATGGACACTGACATTACCATCATAGACAAGTACAGAAGCAGAGTTAAATTTCTGTTTTCAATGTTTAATGTTTAATGTACCTATATTTTCAATGCTTAATCTATATGATATTTGCCCACAAATGCAGAATCTGGAAGAAAATAGACAATAATTTACAGAGCATAAAAATTCTGCCTATAATTTACATTAACATATTTTGGTTCTGATTACTTACCATTTTTGGAGACTTTTCACACACTGAGCATTCATCTACATCTCAATCTAATCCCTGTTTTACACACCAGCTACAGATTTTTTTAAACTGCCAACCATCTTAAAATCTGCCATAATTGCCAAACCTGCCAAAAGTGTTAACAAAAGTATTGGCAGCTTTTATGCCAAGTCTATTGCTAAACTGTTTTTTTCTTTTGTTCAAACTGAGAGTGCCCATGTAGTAATCACCCACCAAATGCCTACAACACCGTCTAAAGACCTAACATGACTCACCTAATGGGGTTCATATTCTGTCAATTATCATGTGCTAGTAGCGGTCAACTCTGAATATATTTTGGAACCCAAAGAAACTGTCATTAAATGCACATTTCAGCCATAATATGCACTTTAATGCATATGATAGATGAGTGGTCCCTATAAATTTTCATTTGGTTTCCCTTGGAAATGAATAGAGGTATTCTACAAAATTCTTCTTTTATGCACTTGCCTCTTTCCCTCCTAGGCTTGCTCGCTAAAGTGAAGGTACCCACTACACACCGCCAGCTCCAGGGCTGTCTCACAGGAGAGCTCCAGTGTGCAACTTCATCTTTACCTGAGGTATCCTGACAAATAGGAGTTACAATTACCTTCTTTTCCAAAGTATCTTAGTAGAGGTAATTTTTTTTTAATTTTACCCTATTGTTCTTGCCAGGGGGGCTAAAATCCCCGTTCCTCCCAGGCCAAGTTGCTCAGAGCAGTTGTTTCAGACAATAGCAGTTTGGCCCGGGAGGTACAGGATTTTAGTGCCCCTGGCAAACGGCAGGACAATGTACACCTCGGAGCAACTTGGCCTGCGGAGACCAATGGCTTTGCAGCCAAATCCAATATTTAAATGTCTGTAAGATCGGCTCTATTGGTCGCCTGCAGGGGCTTCTCTGGCATCAACCAATAAAAAGCAAATTTTATTGTTAGACTCCCCCATGAATCAGTAAAGATTTTTTTTTTTTGTGCTGAATGCATAATACTTTTACTTCTTAAAGAAACAGACTCACTAACACCAATCTCCCTGGTCCCTGATTTTATTGCGCTCCACCCTGTAGTCTGTACACATGATTTAGACTTGTCAATTGTCTTTCAGTAAGAAACTGAAGCTTCCTGTATTTTACCAGTGACTCACCTCTGATACATTAATGGCAATCCCGGCTGTCTTAAAACATCAGATTTATAATGTCTTAATTTTAAGTTTCCCAAAGTTGTGAAAGGAATGAATTCTTAAGGTAATGAAGGCAGACTCTAATGGTCGCCAGCAGGAGGCTTATCTGGGATCCACCAATGAAGAGCAGCTGTCCTTTCCCATTCATTATTTAGTGTGAGTGGGAAATGGCAGCTGCTCTTCATTGGTGGATGCCAGACAAGCCCCCTGCTGGACCTTTAAATCCTGACGCAATCCAACAGATTCCCGTATTAACCCCTGCTACACTATGGAAGGTGAATATTCATACGAAGATGTTTTCCCCCAAGAGGAACATGAGGACTTTATGTTGCCCAAGTCTACTTGTCACAGGAGAAAGATTATTCACGTTTCCAAGGGCAGAATAATTCTTGGATCAAGAAAAAATGTATGTAACCATTCTATACTAAAAGAGAATACAATTCATTCTGAGAAGCCTTGACAGTACATTTAGGTACCATCTTCATAGATAGCATAAGCTAGACATTTACAGGACCTACTGTGCTAACTTTTTCTTCTTTTGATATGCAACAATGGTTCCTCTTATGATTTTGTTATCTCCATTCTTGGGTTAATACCTTTTTAAAGTATTCTAATAATTTGCTTGCCTTAGGAGTTCTGATTTTGCAAAACAATGTGTTAAAGCAATTTACGATGTGTAAAAAAGTATATATACTGAGAATTGTGCATTTGATAGGAAATATGCTTTCGTAATGGAGAAACAAAAGGTGTTACAAAAAATAGACAGCAAACCAACTAAAACAAGTAAATACACACATTTTAGGATACATTTGAATTTCCAAACTTGCAATGAGTATTTTCTCAGAAATAATTACCAATACCTTGTGAAAAAGGAAAAACACTTGACGTGTACTAAACTGATGACTACAAATGTATATTTCTAAAAACTCCTGAAGAAGCATACCCTAAAAAGCATTCACATTCAGACTCAAGGGTGCTGCGAAAATGACCAACATGTACACATAACAAAGCAAAAAAACAGCGCACACACTCAGCAAATACTATTTTAAACCAGTATTTAAAGAGACATAAAGATTGAGAATCCCAGGCTATTACATTGAGGCATAGGATTAAGAACAGACTCCAAATGTATATATTTGAAATATACCTAAGTCTGGGTTTCAGTGATGTATTATGCATCAGCTTCTTTATTATCAAATGCAAGAGAAGGGAATTTTACAATAGGTGCTGGTGGTATTTTAGTTAAAACAGAAGTACAAGTTTATCCATCAGAAGCAATCAATAGCTTAAGCTTTACTAATTATCCAATTAACTTCATACATCCTGACCCACAAAATATATATTTTATCTATGCTATGTAAGGGGAGTTTAAAAGTGTTAAAAAAATAAAAGAAAAACATAAAAATCCCTACTTACTTGACCCAACCTCTAAATCCTCAATTAGGGTGGCATAAATTATATCTGGGGTTGGGGGGTCACTGTATGGGTCTGTGTACCTCCACTGTGTACCTCCAAAGAAGGTTTTTAACCCTCCTACCTCCTCACCAGTAGGCAAGGGGGAAGAATTCCCACCAAACAGCATTCATTCAGTCTTTTTAAATCCTCCCATCCCAACAGGTTTAATCTTAGATTAAACAGGATGGGCACAAGGTGTTTAGCGGCTTCTCACTCATGAGCTGCTGCCACTGCCTTCAACATATGAGAAAAGAAGAGTTAAACATAATACAGATTTTTTTTCTTTAAATTGCTCATTCATTCATTTATCCCCCAACAGAATTATGTATATATGTCTTCCCAAAATAAACTGCCAAGCTGTCTGATGTTTATGAGTGGGTGAATACATATGTGAATCAGACATGTGCAAATTGACCAAAAACAATTTGCACTCATTTTTTTGTTTTTTGGCCCGTTCGTTTCGGAGCAATGAATTTCGTTCTCTGCCCATAAAGTTCTGCCGAAAATTCATTTTTTCAGAAATGAAATTTGTTGCCCAGTGCCCACATTCACTCTCTTACACTTTCATACTCGATCACTCTCACTTATAAAAGGGGCAAGATGGTGGCGCTTGCTGTTATGTCCTCTCCCACAATTACATTTACAAGGGGAAGGGACAAGCATTAGATATATAGACGTGCTGATGCCATTTTAACTTGTCAGTAGCACCAGTTACAGACCAATTAGAGCTGGAGTGTGAGACAGTGACAGTGAAAGTTAGCTTAGCGGAGGCTGAGGTAGATGCTCATTGCTCACCTACCATACTGCAAGTTAGTTAATAATTTATTTTAGCGCAGAAAGTTTACTATTTGTAGGGTGGACTGAAGAAGCTGTTGCGTACTAATGTAGTCTATTACAGGGGACTGCATCAGATATTGTTTGACTGTAATTTACTGCATTTGTGTGAAATTCCTTAGTAGGGGTTATACCTTTTAATTATGTTTTTCATTTTGACTGGCAAGTATATAAAACATTTGGAAAAGTCTGTGAGAAGGAGTGATTCCAGTGTTCGTGGATTGAGCAAAGTTGGAAGCGAAGTAATAGTAAAGTGACCACCAGGCTACCAGTCCCAAGTAGCCTGAAGCCTTCTTGCGTGGAAACAGAAGTTGAACTACCCCTACCATGCAGCAGCTGTACTGACAAACATCCTAAATCTACTACTAGTGCTAAAATCCCATCCATCCCACCTAGCAAAATAAGGCGCTGTTTTACTCACAATTACAAAGACTCACTGAGGCCTCAGGATCCAGGGCAAGGATATTTCATGGTAAAGAATGCAATAAAGCCACCACTACAAGTGCAACCACAACTGCCCTCAGTATCATCTGATCAGTAGATCAGATGATAGCAGCAGATCTATTGTTGACTAAGAAGATAGTAAGGAAGAAGAAAGAAGGTCTACTTTTGCAACTGGAGTTGACCTTACTCCACCTTCTGCCCAAGTGGAAAAAGTTATGGTCATCTTTAATGAAGATGTAGACGATGACAATGACCTGGATTTAGATTATGAGCCAGACTTGGATGAGTCAAGCAAAACATCTTCCAGGTTCTCTGTTGAATATGTTCTTCCTTCCACTGTGCAGAAGCAGCATCAGTGTACCTATGCCTTGGGTTCCCCATTACGCACTGGCAACACTACCACCACCATCACAACCATAACAAATACAACGTAAAAAGAACAAAAAATCAATACCACTGCTATCTCGTTTGGTGGGTAAAGTCCTAGTAAACTATGGGAGCATTTTGAGACTGTGCTCAATCGCCACATGCAAGTTGCATGTTGTGTTGCAAGGTAGTAAGCAGGGATAAGATGAAAGGACATTTCACCAATTCTAGGATGAATCAACACCTGCGTACACACCATAGTGCAGCTTTGCTTAAACTGAAGGCACTGGCGACAACAGCAAACCCACAACAGCCACAACCAGTAGCTGCAGCTCCCCAGTACTGCCTCCCCTGTCGCACCATTGGAATGGTGGTTACTAATGGGGCAGCAAACATGGTAAAGGCAGTTGGAGTTGTGGACTTTGTGGGTTTGCGTTGCGCAGCACATATACTACACCTGGTGGTACGGGCATCTATTTCAAGTGATGGGTAGCGTAGGCTTTCGAAACTGATTTAAAAGTGCCGTGAGATTGCCGGGCACTTTCACCGCAGCATGAAGGCAAACAAGCAGGGAGGGAGGAGCAAGAGAAGGCAGGTCTACCCCACCATTATCTATGTCAGGATGTCACCCGCTGGAACGCCACCCTGGACATGATAGAGCCTGTTCTAGAGCAGAAGCATGCTCTTCACTCCATGTCCCTTGATCATGGCATTGGGGTGTCCAGCCAATTGGGCAGAGGGGAATGGGCATTATAGGGGCAGGTGGTGGCGGTCCTGAAGCCATTTAGGGATGTGACAGAGGACTTAAGCCAGATCACTGCCACTTTGAGCCAGGCCGTCCCCTTACTTACCTACCTTTAACAACATGTACATGACTTGCTGGAGATAAAGATTACAAGTGGAGGTTGCAAAGCTGATATAGGAGCTGAAATGTCTCATGCAATCCATCAGGGACACCCCAGAGTACATGCTGGTAATTCTCTGTGACTCAAGGGTTAAGGGCAAGTTGGAGAGACATGCTTGTCCGTGGGGTGCATAGGATGGAGCACAAAAGGCACATTCTAAGCAGCGAGATCTAAGATTGCTGCACTAGACCTACTGAAGCATTATCCATTTGGGCAGCGGCTCTTGATACTTGATGGTAGGTACCACTTCATCACTCCAATGTCAGAGCCATCTGCCAGTGCCTGCCTGCCCAGGCCCAGTGCCCTACTAAAACTACTGCACCTCTTTGACCGTCCTAACTCTGGGGTGAAACTTTTTCTAGAATTTTGTTAAATTCAGTCCTGCTTCATCGGGCTGGATGTGCCAGTGCCTGCCTGTCCAGGCCCAGTGCCCTACTGTTACTGCTGCTGCTACCGCACCTCTTTGACCATCCATACTCTGGGGGAACCTTTTTTTTTAAAAAAAAATCTATAATAAAAGGTAAGTTTAGACGGTGGCAGGGACACGTTCAAAATCAAAAAAAGGCCCCTGAAATTCATCTGAGGCGAAAGGCCGGGAAATTAAATTTGTTGCCCTAAAACAAATGTGCCAAAAACTATAACAAAATTTCATCTGAAGCTATTTTGCTCCCTGTGCACAAGTCTACAATATAATCCTGTTTATTCCAACATAGTATAGTTATCTCTCCTAACAGACTTAAAAAGTAGCCAAATATCCTACATTTTATTTCATATAAATATAAAATAATGCTTTATCAAGATGAAATAAATATAAATGTACTAACTGAAGCAGCTGTCTATTGGGTTGTCAGAAAGAGGAATAACATTGAAGGCAGATGGAAAACTGAACAAGCAATGTACAACAGTAAATTAAATTTAAAAAAAAAACAAAAACGATCATCATATGTGGGTATGTATCCACAAGCCAGTGCTGTTAAAATGAGCTTGGCTATGTCAGTGTCTAAGAATCTTAATTTTATACTGATATGATGCTTTCTATGGTTCGAGGGTTTAAATATTCATCAGAATGCCACTGGTCTAAAAGCTATCTAATAGTTGTAATATATGATTCACAAAATACATCTGTATTGCTAAAGTAAAGTATTAAGAACAAAATGCTTTCAATCTACCTTAATGCACTTGTACTATTGCCAGGTAGTTTTGGTTCAAAATAGCAAACATAACAGCTCACATCCATTTTCAATATATTTCTAAAATTGGAGAAGATATTTACAAAGCCATACATTTTAGGAAAAGTATATTTTTTATCTTTTATTCTAAGTGATCAACAAAAGGCAAATTGTACTACTATTAAATAATTGGAAATTAAATCCAAAGAGAGCAGTAATTGTAAGTCATGTGCATGGTATGCAGTACCTGTTAACTGTATAAGCAACAGCAATAAAACAGCCAAGCTATTATGACTGAAGGACTGCTTTATTATAAATGAATGACTGTGGATATTCAGGGGAGAGCTGGTACCATTTAGCCCAGTGAATAAGTCTAGTCAAGTGACCAGATACTAAATCTGTAAAACCAAAGCTAAAACACAAACTTATATGTACAATTGGTGTTATCTTTATAAATATTAGCATATTCACTTGTTTGCTGGCTATGTTAAATAGTAAGGGAAGGTAATTTATAGCAACTAAGCCAGAAATGACAGTATATTTATAGTGTTCATTATTCCTTTATGGTTATTCTAGCCAGTTGAGTATCTCCACCCAGGTAATATTACATCATTCACCATTTCAATTTCTATGTAAGCACACACAGGTGAGCACTTTCAGGTCTATTTACTAGAATGCAAATTCATGAGAGCTGGCAGAAAGTGTCCAATAAATATATTCACTAATGTCCATTGACTAGAGTCCAATGGGAGCTGAAAAGAAAAAGAAACTCGCTGAAACCAAGTTCCAACTCCAAAACAATTGCTTTGCATCTCTAGGGATGCAACCCCATGCTTGGTGTGAAGTAGGGATAATATACAAAGGAACCTTTGGAGTTGCAGTGTTTATTCCACATCTCACCATCATCTTGTGCCGAGTAGGATATGGGTTAAACAATAGTATGTACCCTGGGAGACATAGAAACAATGCCCCTACTCCCATTCTCTGTCCCATTCTCTGTCCATTGGCTCAAGAAAGAGTTTAAATAACATTAACTGTATTTAGAGCACATGCCCGTCCTCCTCCCTTCATCGTTGTGATGGTTAAGGTTACGAAATAATAAAAAAAACCTTCCTACCCCTCTACACCAATTAGTTTTCCCAAGTAACCTCCGGGTGCAGGTAAGTTGGTGGTGAAACTTACTGTCTACCTCCTTGACACTCAAAGAATGCAACCTATGGGGAAAAGCTTTTGAATTATCTTTGACAGCAATCAAGGTTTGTTAACGGATGCTATCGACTTCACATCTATGGCCAAAGGAAAGAGGCCACCCAAAAAAAAATTGTCAAAAAACAACACAGCAAAAATGAATGTTGTGCCTGACAGTGGATTATAATATATGTACTTTGATTCATCATCTGTCTAAATGTGAAGGAATTATTTGCACCTGCATTGACTTGGGGGAAGTTATTTTGGCAGCAAGAAGCGAGAGCTCGGGGAATTAGCCCTGGAAACTATATGGATGTCTTTAATTTAAATTATGTAGCAATATCTGTTTTACACTATGGTCACTAACACGTCTCCTCTAAAATAAACATATTTCTCTTTATTCTACAAGCTATACATGGGAGGTAAGAGGCATTTGGGTGTAAGGCCACAGATGCTGGCGTGCAGAATGGTGCCATTTTTCCCACATCTGCCTTTAGTCACCACCTCTGGCATCTAGTTCTTGGCTTATAGCCAAGCTTGCCGCACTGCCACTTAACAATGGTATCCAGCAGGAAGTTCAAGTGGGTTAGGTCTGTAGCATCGGCAGTGAGGTCACTCCCAGCTGCCCTATGTAACCTCGCAGTTCCCTGCATGTGGCACTAACTTTTTCTGATACTTCTGGCTTGTTACACTGTGTCCTTTGTGCTGTGCTCTTGACCTTTGGACTGTTTATCAGATTAATAATTTGCCTGCCATCTGCCATACTGACCCTGGACTGTTTATTGGATTAACCATTTTCCCGCCACCTACGCTAATGACCCTGGATTGTTTATCAGATTAACCCTTTGTCTCCCCCTGCCATACTGATTTTGGGCTGTTTATTCGATTAACCCTTTGCTTGTTGCCTGCCATTCTGACCCTGGTCTGTTTATTGGATAAACCCTTTGCCTGCTGCCTGCCGTTCTAAGATTGAGTCATACATTCAGTTCTGCAACCGGATTTCTACTCTTCTTGCTAGTAGGTTTGATAAATGGAAAATTAAAGGGAGGGTTTATTATTCCAAGAAAATCAGTATTATACTTACAATAAAATGAACAGGCATATAATGGACTATGATTTTCTGTTTAACAGCCAGAACATGCTCTTGCATATAAATAGTCAGCACATTTTAGATCACAGAGATCAATTGTAAACTAAAATAAATGTCTCTCTCTGTGGGATATTACTGTCAATTTTCCAGTGGAAGCTATTGATCAGTTGGCTTTGTTAGAGCTCACAGCTATAAATCCCAAATCTTGTGCTCACTGCACCAAGAAAGGTTCCAATGTTTATTGACTCAACAGCTCTAGAACATTGATGAAGATGTCATATCATATCAGCTGCTCTTTGTATTACCACTGGTGACTCAGAACAGGTGGAATACACAATGAAAAACTTCACGGTAGGTTGAATGGTTAAGCAAAAACATAGTTGGGGTCACACGCAAAGGTCAGAGGCAGAAAGCAAACAGCATAGTCTGAAATTCAGGCACGAGACAGCAACAAAAACTCCATACCATGGCTAAAAGCAAGTGAAGTACTAAGGGCACTATCACAGGCAAATTCTAAACATATAATGAGGGTTTACATATCACGATAAATAAACAAATGATCAGACACTCCTATTAGCCTAATTAGGGAGCGGGACAAAATTTATATCATAGCCCTTTAACAGGGCTACGAATATTCATATTGACGCCTGTCGCGCATACGGGGATGGTCGTCACAATGTTCTAGTGTGCAGCCTGCTCTGTAGCTGGCTCTCAGATGTGGAGAACCGTGTCTCAATACTACGTGGCTGAGAAGCCCCTACAAGCCCAAATAGCAGTGCCCTTGTTTGTCTGGACCACAGCTAACAGGAGGGATGGGTCTCAGGAAGAAGTGGACTGGGACAAAGGCATCAGTTGGTGAGCCAGAGGCATGACCTCTTGTCCACCTTACCCAAAGGTGACAGCATAGAAATCAATTGGTTTTACAGTTGCGGTCATCAGGGAAGATCAAAGGATCTCCCCAGCTGGCCCAAAATGTGTATATGTATGTAAAAGCAGTGTGGAGAGGCGTGTGTAAGGGCAGTGTATGTGTATATGTGTGTTTATGAGCAGGTGTGTGTAAAGGCAGCGTATGTGTGTGTATGGACAGGTGTGTAAGTGCAGTGTATGTATATGTGTGTGTTTAAGGATGGTTTATGTGTATATGTGTGTTTATGGGCAGGTACCTGTGTAAGGGTCCTGGGAGAGAGGCTAACATTAGCCTTTTTTATCATGGGAATTGTAATTCACAGTTTACATCTACTGTTAACTGTACTCCCCATGATGCTCAGCCAACATCATGAAAGTAGTATGTCTGGCTGAGCCTCATGGCAATTCGATGCGTTGTTTATTTTTAATATGCATGACTGTGCTGACAAAAATGTAGCGTGTTTTAAGTAGCGATGCAAGTGCGGCATTGTAAAGTGCAATTGGTTGTATTGATGAGTTCTGCAAGAGCGATTAAAAAAAAAAGTGTCCCTCTTTCACATTTTGAAATATTGGGAGGTATACAAACATACCCCTCCACCTTTCTTGCTTTTTCTATCCTTCCTAAATAATGTGTAACCATTTAAGTTAACTGCCCAGTCATGCGTCTTATTCCACCATGTGTGATGATTTTAAATAGAAAAATCAAACAGTAGCAGTCAATCCTTTGTTGTTTTGTATTCATATAATTACAAATAAATTAAAGTGCATTTATCATACTTAACAAGAGAACATTAGACCTTTTCCATAAGATTTTAAATTTCATTTTTAACTAGATATAAGTGAACTTAAGATACGTCAACTGCTGACTCTATGAAATGCCATATGACAACTCAGTATTACTGATTATAGCTAGAAGTGTATCTGTATCTACTCTGGATCTGCTCTAGAGGTTATCAAGATTTATCAGCTTACTAGCAGGCCTTCGGGACCAGGGCCGGCCTTTGGGGTGTGGGACCTGTGCGACCGCACAGGGCGCCACACTCCAGGGGGCGCCGCCACGGCGCCCCAACTAGCGGCACCCGGCACCCCTCCAGAGACGGACAGTAATGTCCGCCGCTGGAGGAGCAGGCTCGCAGGGGAGCAGTATCGGAGGTCTTTAACAGACCTCCGGTACCGCTCCCTTGTGATCCCCGCGGCAACAGCTGCTGTGCGCCGGGGTTTGCTGTCAGATCCCGGCGCACAGCACTGAAGCCGCGCCCACAGTGCCCTCTGACCCGGAAGAAGAGAAGACAGAAGAACTAAGAAGAAGAGCGAAGAGGAGGCAAAGAAACTGAAAGAGGAAAGGTAGGAAAGCATAGAGTGACAGTGAGAGTGGATTGGTATATGTGTGGATTGGTGTATGTGTGTGGATTGGTGTATGTGTGGATCGGTGTATATGTGTGGTTTGGTATATATGTGTGGTTTGGTATATATGTG
>VKOC01006040.1:0-27668 GCA_009364415.1 Spea multiplicata
TTTTTTTTTTTTTTTTTTACAAAAATGCCTTAATTATCATTTTTATTTGTCATGAAGGTAATTACTATAGAAATCATCCAGAAGAGCATCGCCCTTTGAATAATTCATGATACTTTGTTTCTCCCATACAGCTGTGCTTTTAATTCCAGATGGGCAGCTACAGTGTAGGTGGTGCAGGGGGGGGGGGAAGCATTATTTCAATAAAATGTATTGAATTGCTCCTGTCTACAACAGCTACCTTCATCTTAATGTTCCTACTTAGCAGGTAGAAAGCTGTGGTATTAAGAGCGAGAGTGGGGGGGGGCTAATAGGTTAGGATAATGCGGAGTGTAAATATTTGACTGCGTGCGTCCAGAATAAAATCCAATGTTATGCATCATTGTCATATAGTTGGGTAACGCAATCACACCGGTGCTCTAAAACATTAGGAACATTAGGAGTCAGTTCTGTAGCTTCTCCAGAATGCAAACCTAAATTCCCTCACTGCATCAGCCTCTGCCACTTCTGCTGGGAAGCTGTTCCACTTATCTACTACCATCTCAGTCAAGTAAAGCTCTTGCATATTTTTATTTGACAAATGTTGCAACGTCAACATTTACAGAGATCTCACTGTTTTTTATTGCATAATATTATAATAAAATATTATTATATATGGAAATTATATATTACATATTAATATACATATATCAAAATATATTATAAATATATTTATGTATTATGATTATATTATTATTATTGATTCTGATATCTTTCCTGTGAAATCTAAGCAACTGCTTATTGATTAATAGGAATTCTCAGATATCTATATTTTCTATATGATACTGGAGGGGGGGTCAGGAGAGAACCCTGGTATTTAAACCCACAGATAACTATTTTGTTGGTCGTAATAAAAAATGTGTAATCGCTTTGTAGGAACTTTAAGTCACAGAACGATCATAGCAGAGATCCCTCTGTGTTACTATCAACGGAATAATATTCTTTGTGCGATGAGACTCATTGCGAAGGCGAATACGTGTCAGAAAGTCTTTAGAAACTAGGGATTTATTCGATGTCATAAATACTGAGTTTTCACTTGACTGGGAGGGTGGTAGATAAGTGCATGGGATAGACATCCGGCTCCTGAATCTAAGACGAGACCAACGACTGATTAAGGTTTGAGTCTTTACAGCAGGAGAAACGGGTGACTAGATGGGGGCCGAATGGGGCCGATCTGCCGGCAGGTTCAGTGTTTCTGTTTATAAGCGTGGAGCATACATCATACCACTCTAGAGTTCCACAAAATGAATAGTTCCAATGACATCATACTTGGAGGACGAAGACTTTTTCTTATCCTTGATGCCTCATCCCAAGAACACAACTAGACGTCTGTCCCGTTCGCCCGTTAAATCTAAGTTTGGCGATGCTCTGGTGTCCGATTTGTAACAATAAGATTTTAAAAAACTCACACTGAACGACCCATTAACGGTCACATTAGGTCTGTTTGTAAAATAACCGCTTTTACAAACCAATTATAACTGCGCATCATCTTAATAACTTAATAGCCAATAATCAACGGTACGAGCTGGGAGTCTCCGCACCCAGAACCCCCACCAGAAGACTATCCCCTGACCGGTTACTTTGTATTCAGACGTTTTACGGTCCTGGTGATATATTTAACGAACAAATAGAATGTTTTTCTGTTCAAAGTAGTTGGTGGGCAGACAAAAGCTCAGCATAAGTGGATTGGGTCAATAATCTGGCTTTTCTGTTAATTAAAATATTTGATACATAATTATAAGTCTCTCAAACACTTGGTAAGAGGATGAATGAAAATAAAAGCTATTTGTATGTATATCAAAAGCATCTCAACATTTTTATTTTAAAATCTCCAGGTTTAGTAGAATGTCTTTAATATTAATTATTATTAATTCCAATAACTCGTTTTCCATGTTGGATGTGGCGCTGCGGATGTTCAGAAGGCATCAGCGATCTGTTACCGTTATACTTTTATATACAACTGTCCGAGAATGCAAACGTTGATACATCTTTATATATGTAGTCGGAATGGGAATTGGCGGCCGTGTTGGGATGGGCTTACAGAGAAGGTCCAATCGGAGTGCAGTTGCTGCGATCTGATTGGACAGTGTCTGCAGTGAGATTGAGTGTTGGGCTTTTGTAGATTGACATCTCTTTAACTGAAGAATAATGTTTGAGGAAGGTCTGTAAGGGGAGAGGGGGAGTGAGAGAGAGAGAGAGAGAGGGAGAGAGGGAGGGGAAGGGGGAGAATGGTGGAACAATATGTCATCGTACAAAAAGTAATAAGCAAAAACATTTTTAAGATTGTGGTTTTGACAATGAACACATAGGCACATGCACATACTCCTAAGTATATATATATTTGTGACACTCTATAGGACGACGATAGATGTGTAGGCTCAGTCTTACAAATATATCAAACCTCAATTTTGTACCAGCAACCATGGCCCCCATCCGAGGGGTTGCAGCCAGTACATATGTATAGGACCCGGTCATCCCCTTCATTGGACCGCTTCCCAGGACCGGATCCTTATAGCCCTTTACTGGGATTGAATTTAATTTGCCCCCATAGTAAAGGTGGGGCAGCTGGAAGAGCATGGCTGCATTAGGCATGGGCATGGGGGGGCTTTGTGTACTGGGCCCCAAGACTGGCATCGCTGCTCAAAGAAGACAACAGACAAAATCTTGGAATATACGTTCTTCTGAAGTGTTTCCACCAGCAGTTCAGGATGAGCTTAGGACCCTCAGGAAGTCTTCGCGGAGAAGACCCCCATTGCCTCACGGCATAATAAACACGCGTGATGTTGACGGCACCGTTATAAGCTCTTTGCCTAAAAAAACATGGGGATGGTCGGTTTACCCTTCCTCCTGGTTGATCCACCCATGGTTTTTTATTTTGGTTCCAAAGGAAAGACAAAGGAACGTCGAGCTACAATATTTTTTTCATGGCCAGTCGTACAAAATATGAAAGCTGGTAGTTTTAATGAATCCGAAAGTAATTCTTGGAAACCTTTCTATCAATTATTCATCATCTCTTATCAGTTTCTTCTCAGATGAGGCCCTTGTAAAGTTCAGGAGTTTAAATATTCTAATTTTACGCATGTTCTGGGTAAGATTATCAAGCAGACTCTGTGACTTCGCCGTGTTTAATTCTTTAGGGAGAGAGCAGTTGTATTAACATTCAGTCTTGTCTCTTGTTAAATATACATATGATTTTACATTTATGTATAAAATGACCTTAATAATATATCATTATTTTAAATTATATTAGTTGGATTTTGGAACGATAAAAGGGTTTGGCTAAAATATACTTTATGTATAATAGGGCAAAATTTTAATATTATAGTAAAACCGACTTTCCCTCTAACAAAAAAGTCATATGTATGAATTTCTAAAAGCAGGAGAGAACGGTCGGTTACTATGGTGATAGCTTGATAATTACCAACCAGCTTCAGAATCGTCCCAGATAAATACAGCCATTGGTTTTCTCCAAGTTACACACAGAAGAAGCCCAAAACCAAAACGCAAGACAAAAAGAACCAACGACCCTAGGCATATGTTTGTTTTGTTAGGCCCCGAGGTTTTGGGATATACACAAAGGTCAGGCGGAGGACGATATCGCCCACATGGGAAGGTCCACTTAGAACATCATCACAGGCAGAGATCGACCCATAAGGGCCACCTAACTCCTCTCTCACCAGAAAAAAAAATGGACTCCTTTTAGGAGACTCGATTCCACCATGGCCTTTTCAGTGATTCCAAAATTCCCCAAACTAACTTGATCTCAAGCCGTTGAGACCTTAGCCAAAAGTCTGGGAAGCAAACTGGACACCCTTAGAGATCTCTTTCACCCTCGCAGGCTCTTGCCGGTGGGGTGTAGTTGACATGCTTGTACACAGCAAGGTAGCCTACATCTAGAATAACCCCAAAAGATTTCCCCATGGGGGCAAACTGCAAAGAGGTATAAGAACAACTCAACCAAAGCCCCTGAAGGCTGAAAAGTACACCTGGGGTTGGTGGTTCCTTTTGTGGGAAGGAAATGTGCCTCTTATTTGCCTTCTGGACTCCCCTTGTGAACGGGATCCGACTGATATGTTGACATTTTTCCCCTGTAATGTAAAGTAAGCAAAAACCGAAGACGCCCCCCGGTGGGCTATTAAGTTGCTGTCCGTTGGTCTTGGTTGAGTCCTCACTGGGTTCACCGGAAGTGTAAAGGCGAGTCTACCCGTTGACCTCCTTTTTTTCCACTGGCATCAAGAAGGAAACCAGTTGACATTGATGAGGCCAAAACATATGTTGGCTTTTTGGCATCGTTCAAATCAGCCCCTTTGAGAGAGGGAAGGCTGGGAAAGCTGGCACCCAGATCTGGATACATGTAACTATGGGGGTAACACCTTGGGACCCTTCCGAGCACATTTTGTTTTTATCTGTCAGTAACCCCATCTTTTACGCTTGGTATGCAGTGCATTGGTTTGGTTTTAGACTGCAGGGTTAAACCGATATGTTGATCATTTTCCTTCTGTGATAATAAGGCAAGGCTATTAAGTTGCCGGCTGTTCTCGGTTGAGTTGCAATCTTCTTTTCATGCAATATAATATTTGTACCCTGGTTGAGATGTTCGACCAGACATTTTCTGCCAAGTTTCCATCAAACTGTTAAGCATTTTTACAACTGAGGTTTCATCTTAAATGCATTTTTTTTTTTGTTACAAGAGATCTAACGTTTGTTATTTCACCTCTGCTGACGATCTTAAAATAATAGGAATTAGTGAGTTCCTCGTGAGCTATAAAGACGTGTAAATCCCACTGGGTTGCACCTACAACCTTTGAACAATGCAAGGTGTTTTGGAAGCTTTAAATATCATTATACCAGAACCTGTTATGTTACCCTCTATGATTTACAGCAAACATCTGGCAACTTGCTATTTTTGAGGAATTGTACGAATAGTCGAGCATTACGAAAATTAAATTAACAATTTAATAAGTGTTATTGTCAGAAGATGGAAGAATTGTATCAATTTGTAACAATTAAGGATTCACAAATAGTTGAAAGCTAGAATTGCACCTAATTGTGTTAAACAGGAACACAAGCATGCAAAATCTTCATGTTTGGTAGCCGTAGAAGCTGAGGTTCTTGTTGTTTTGCCTTCTTCAGGTTTATATTTTCTGTATATTCTGTCCAGATGAAGACTACAACTAAAAAAATAGGATGTTTGCAAGGTAAATCTGTCTTTCCCAAATTACCATTTACCTTGTGTAGGAAAGTCTGTCCTTCTATGAGATGGAAAAGAAGGCAGCCCCTCTTTCCTCCTCTGATGCCCCTCACATTATTTCTGATGAGTTAAGCAATATTACAAAGCACCAATTAATGGGTGTTGAGTGTATGGGTGTGTGAGTGTATGGGTGTGTGAGTGTATGGGTGTGTGAGTGTATGGGTATATGGGTGTATGGGTGTATGAGTGTATGGGTATATGGGTGTATGGGTGTATGAGTGTATGGGTATATGGGTGTATGGGTGTATGGGTGTGTGAGTGTTTGGTGTGTGAGTGTATGGGTATATGAGTGGTATGGGTTGTATGATGATGGGAGTGTATGGGTATATGATGTGAGTGTATGGTATATGAGTGTATGGGTATGAGTGTGTGGGTATATGAGTGTGTGAGTGTTTGGGTGTATGGGTGTGTGAGTGTATGGGTGTGTGAGTGTATGGGTGTATGGGTGTATGAGTGTATGAGTGTGTGAGTGTATGGTGTGTGAGTGTATGGGTGTGTGAGTGTATGGGTGTATGGGTGTGAGTGTATGGGTGTATGGGTGTGTGAGTGTATGGGTGTATGGGTGTATGGGTGTGTGAGTGTATGGTGTATGGGTGTGTGAGTGTGTGAGTTGTATGGTGTGTGAGTGTATGGGTGTGTGAGTGTATGGGTGTATGGGTGTATGGGTGTGTGAGTGTATGGGTGTTTGGGTGTTTGGCAAGGGGTATTAGTAGCAGGAAGTGGGAGTTGGTTCTGTCAATTTACAAATCTCGGGTAAGACCTCACCTAGAGTATTGGCAGCTTTGGAGACCGCATCTCAATAAGAAAATTGACGTTCTGGAGAGAGCTCAAAGGAGGAAATCAGGAATTGTTTAAGGGATAAAAATGATCAGAAAACACTAAGGGATCGCAATGTATCCGGCTTGGGGAGAGAAGTGAAACATTTAAACAGAATTGGCAGAATAGAGGGTAGACTGAAAGCCATCATTTAAAACTAGAGACTTAGATATAATGTAACAAAACAATACAATCTTCCAGAAAAAAGCAGAACAGAAACCAACGTGGGATAAACAGAAAAAAAACAACAACCAAAACAGTTCTAAGGGATATTTTTACAAACAAAAACATGTCTTTATGGTTTACACTTAGCATGCATGGCCATCGCGGCCCTTCCAGCAGCAGAAACCTGCCAGGGCTGACACTTTGTTGAAAGCACCTGCTTTAGTGAATAGACTCATAATAGATATCAGGGAAAAGGTGCTTGAAATCTGCTGAATAAACATTTTGAAGATTGCAGACCGGGGATTTGATATCCACCTGACGTGAAAGCAGAAAAGATAAAAGTCTCCCAATCTCTGTTATTACTGAATTCATTCCCGAATGTCTGTTCGCGAGACGCACGCCTCGGAATCTGGATCTTGTACAAATCAGACGCAGAGAGACAAACACATCTCAATAATACAAAGGAAGGCTTGAGCTAATCTTAGTTCGCTGTCATGTCAGCCGGCTTTCCGGCAGCTTTGATTACCGCCTAACTATATTTCAAAAGCCTCACCTGTCTGGCTGCTTCGCTACTTGTAGCTATTGATATTTTTTACGGATGGAATTGTGTCGGCGCATGTCATAGAAATGTGATTACGGAGCAAGAAACTTTGTTCACCCAAATCCAAACTCCGGAAAACGGCAGGAAGATGATTTCTGGCAGGAAACGGAGTTTTGTAAAACGTTGGAAACGTTACATCGACGCAAGGCGGCAAGAAATAGGTCAATCTCGGTTTTGACCATTTTTGAGATTAATAGGGTTGGTCGTTGATCAGAGTTGGGTGAAAAATTGAAACTCCCAAATTTTTTTTTAATCTTTTTTAAACATGTATTTGACTGTTTGAAGGGGCTTTTAACAAGTACTGGACACATTATTATTATTATTATTATTATTATTATTATTATTTAATTTTATATTTATTTATAGTGTCTCCATTGTGGCTTTAGTCTGGGAAGATAGATGTTTATAATAATATTTTATTTTTATACAATAACATTTTTTTTATTATTACTGCTTCAACGAAGGACCAATATTTTTTGCTTTTTTTTAAGTTAAATTCAGGATTACCGTCTTTACACAGACTTTTTTAAAAAAAAATAGTAAGTCTTTATGGCTTTCCATAACTTGAATGGCTGGCAAAAAATATCACAAAATGGTAAATTCAGTTTATTGAGTTGTTTAACATTGTAAGAAGAACCTCCGTCGAGTTAATACACATTTCTAACTTTGGCCATAGTACATTTATACTGAGGCTCATTTATATTTAATACGTAGACCTCACACTTGTAGTTTCCAGCTTTCAAGCCAACATTCTGTGCTAGAACTTTGTTTTCTTGAGCAATAAAGGACCATTGTTTGGAATAATCACAAGTAAAGCAGTTTCCATCTTTGACAATAACAAGATTTGGAGTACGGAGAGACGCGATTATGAGAACTATTATTCCTAAGAGCTTTAATGAAGTTGCCATTAGCTTAAAACGCCTCGAAGAGCGTCTTAAAAACGCCTTGTGTTGGGAGCGCTGAGTATTTGAAAAGTTGCCATTCAAAAGGCTCTCTGGGGAAAACAATTTTAAAAGCATTATGTAACGAGCGAATGGGTTTTTTGGAATAAAAAGAAAAACATGGGAAATCAATCTACAGTCATTTTCAAATCATTTCTAGAATAATGGCAAACATTGCCAAAAAAAAAAGAATTTTTTTTACGCATTAGAAAGAGCAGGGTACTTCCAGTCATCTCTTCTAGCGAGACAATTTCTTAATAAAATATTGTTTTTGGGGGTCATTAACACTCCTGGCAATAATCCTATACTGGGGTGATATTCTCGTGGCCCCCTCGTTGTAGAAGGTAGAATTATTCTGTGAATTATTTACCAACCAGTTCTATGGACTATGATGCGTGCTGTATTGCGTAACTGTGCACGAGATGTATGTATGTTCTATGTCATATGTACAGGACTGTGTAAGAAGATCATTTTATGTAAAATAAACCCAACACAATACAAAATTAAACATGAATAAAAGGAAAAGCTGATGTATGGGTAATAAAGTCAAGAATGGATTCCACTGGAACCTAAGCAAAGAGACAGATTAGGTTATGTGACCTTTATATGTTCTTTATGACTTTGGAGGTCTACCGTATGTGTATGGTCATATATAATTTAGATTGTTTTAGGTCTTCTGTGCATACATTATGGCTCCTTCTAAACATACACTATATGGACAAAAGTATTGGGACACCTGACCATTACACCAAAAGGGACCTTTATGACATCACCTTCTAAGTACATAGACATTAAGACATAGGTATTGCCCAAAATGCCTTGGTATGTCCCCTTCAGCATTGGACGATGGCAACTTTCTGCTCCTTCAAAAACATTTACTGAAAAAAACAAACATATTTCCACTCATGGTCAGTGACATCACATGCGTCGTGGCATTTATGTCATGATTCACTTGACGTTTTATGAAAGCAGAGTGATGTGGATATTTGAAGTTCTTACTTTACTTCTTTCGGAGTCTGTGTTCCAAACTTTAAATGAAAAGTCACAAAGTCACAATGTATTAGCAAATAATCCGTTGGGAAGAACATTTCACTTTCCGTCTCCTCTGCTGTTGGCTTAATATGAAACGCAGTAGGGCAAGACTTGGTTAGAGTTCACCTGCTGAGTTAATATCTCACTGTATTTGACAGCTTCTCAAGTAAACTCTGGAGGAACTGATTTTTTATTAGATACTTCCTTTTGGCAGTTTTTTGATATTAGTAGCTGAGTTTACCGGTGGTCCTAACAAAAAGATTGTTAACTACCTCAAAGACCTTCTCTGAAAGGGCAGTAGATAAGTGAAACAGCCTCCCAGTAGAGGTGGTAGAGGATAATACAGTGAGGGTATTAAACATGCATGGGATAGACATACGGCTCCTGAATCTAAGACGAGACCAACGGCTGATTAAGGTTTGAGTCGTTACAAACAGGCTGCGTAGATGGGGCCGATCCAGCGAGTCTACGTTTCTATGTTTCTCAGTTCACCATTGGCTGCACAATAATACAATAAAAGCCTTAAAAGGCACCCAAAAAGATAGAACTTAGTATTCATGGCTCTGTTTCAAAATAAATATTTTACACAATGGAGACGTTTGTTGGATTCACTTCTACTCACCAATGAAATGATACAATGTTTCGCTTCTCTCGCCAATGAAATGATACAATGTTTAGCTTCTCTCGCCAATGAAATGATACAATGTTTAGCTTCTCTCACCAATGAAATGATTACAATGTTTCGCTTCTCTCGCCAATGAAATGATACAATGTTTAGCTTCTCTCACCAATGAAATGATACAACGTTTCGCTTCTCTGGCCAATGAAATGATACAATGTTTCGCTTCTCTCGCCTCATTCCGAGGCCGTAGAGAAAGTGCGAGGAAGATTTCGTGTTTCTCGTTCATTCATTTCGTTTTTTTCCGATTCCCCTTTGTGTGTTTTTTGTTCGGCTTTGGAACGTTCTTTGGTAATAAACGTCTCTGAAGGGATCCAGTTGGCTCTGTTTATTACTTCGCAAAACACGAAAGTCAAGGAGACGAGGACTTTGGCTCGCATTTTGAATAAATGGGATTTTGATGATACTTCTAATATCAATTCAGTTTCTTCATTAACACAGAAGGGTTTGCGGGGCCGAGTTACTCCAGAATGGTAATTTAATCCGCTCCTAATTTTTCATACTGCTCCAGCCTATTAACTTTGGGAAGGAGACGGAATAAGTGAAGAATTTACCTTGCAGACGGGGTTCCTCCGCAGAATACTCACTACATTTCAGCTTCCATGTCTTTTAAGGAAATTCTGCCAGACTGTAGGCTGTTTTTTATATGATGTATGGGGATTATAGCGATGTATGGGAATTTCTTCACCCCCACCCCCCATTTTTCTCCCCCAAAAAAGAACCTGTGTTTAGAAATTGATAAAGTGGGGGGAAATGGGAAGGGGAGCCAGGTTGAGATGCCCCACCAATACCCCAGACTTTATGCTCCCACAACATGGCATCATTGGCCCCCCAGTGCCCAGTTTGAATTACTGACTGGCTGACCTGGCGAAGTCACGTTCTCCTTATTTGTTAGTAGCGGAGACCTCGGTCTTCTAAATGTTGTAACCCTCTGGGGGGTGATATGCCTTGGCAGGATCTGTTGCATTATCTTTAAGACTATTTTAGACTATTTGGTTAAAAAAGCATTTGTTTCTGTAACACAAATTGTTGAGTGAGTTCTACTCAATGTGTATGGATGGGTCGACCCCCCAATTAGTCGACTTATAATGGAGAGGTAAACTTAAGCAATGACCCCGTAACTTGGGTTCCATGTTTTGTTGGAGTTCAGAATGATACAGATCTCATTATTTTTCTCTAGTTTGAAGCTTGTTTGTTGGTTTTCTGTCACTACGCACGACATCGGCCACATAATGGATCCATAGGCGATTGTCACAGCTTTCGCAATCCTGATTCCCATTATTACCGCTATCCCCAATCTATCGGCGCTCAGACAAACACAATCCCGCCGGCAGGTTTTGTTTCAAACTCTCCAGCGAAGACGTAAACCTTGACAGGTGGCAGAAACCTTCAATGAGCGATCGTCTCACTTTTCATTAATGCCACTGAAAAGCCCACAGCTGGGGGAAAAAAAAATAATTATCCTTTCACTGAACGCTGGAGAAACGGCACAGAAATATCAAAATGTCATCAACCCTACTGGGTTAATTTCAATTATCCGGCCCGTGTGTGCGGTTTGATAATGGATGTATTGACGGCGGTGAGGAATCCCCATGGGGATGCTGAGCTGGGTGTAGACAGTATTGTTTTGGGGTAGAAGGATCTGCCGGTGTATAATCATTATCCGTGTGTAAAAATGAGGAGAAGTCCTTAAAGTTTCAGTATAAAACAAAAGTCTAGAGTGCAAGCTCTTTGAGCAAGGCCCTCCTTTTCCACCTTTGGGTAGATGTGATGCACTGTGCATTATGTCTATACCTGGGACCCCTCTGGGTTTGACCTGGGGTCTCCGGGTGAAGGGCTGCTTCCCCTGGTCTCTGAGTCGCTTTCCTCGTTTTCCGATCATTGCGTGACCACGCCTCTACCACTCCCAGCCAATGTAATGCTCTCTTTGGATAGCCCCTCCTCTCGCATGTCTGTGTGAGTGTTAGCCCTGCACCACTCCGGTGGGGCGGAACCGGATCATCTTTCCCTAATGTATCGAGTCTTCCTAGTCCGTGGGTTCCAGTTTTGTCGGACCCTTTGAATTCAGGGACTGTAAGAAGCGCTGCAGGAATTGTTGGCGCTATATATATTATTATATAAATAATAATAATAATAATAACCAACATGGGAAATCCGGTTAATGTCTATTCCGTGATTACATGTTGTACAGCGGAGCAGAATATGATGGTGCTATAAAAATGAATAAATAGTAAATATTATATTTTTTATGCTTGTTAATGAAGCTTTTTTCCTGCCGCTTTTGTATGTTGTAGGTCGCGTTACATATTAGGAAACAAATAATAATAATAAAAAAAATAGAACGTTCCTATTTTAAAATCAGGCTTGGAGATTCATAGATTTTTTTTATATAACATTAGAAAATTCAGTTGCTACAATCCCTAACTTGCGCTTAGAATATAATGGTTTGGTTATTTGTTAAGCTGCTTGACAAAGGTGTTAAAAAAGAAGAATAATTGGGTTTATTTGCCATGTTTAATTTATAAACCCATTCTCTGCTGCTTCTATACACATTTTAGGGCTGTAGAAACATTCTGACCTCCTAGAAAAGAGGGGCATCAGGGGAGGAGAGAGGGGCATCAGGGGAGGAGAGAGGGGTATCAGGGGGGAGAGAGGTATCAGGGGAGGAGAGAGGGGTATCAGGGGAGAGAGGGGTATCAGGGGAGGACAGATGGACAACAGGGGAGGAGAGAGGGGTATCAGGGGAAGTGAGAAGGGTACAGAGAAGGAAAGAGGGGTACAGGGAGGAAAGAGGGTCATCAAGGGATGAAAGAGGGTGCAGGGAGGACAGAGGGGCATCAGGGGAGGAAAGAGGGGTACAGGGGTTTGTGAGAGGGACTGGCCAGACTAAACAGGTACGAGTGTTTGTTCCTTTAATAACAAGCTGGCTTTACATGAAATCCTGTCCTTTCCGATGCCCCCAGCTCCTCCAGCACAACAACAAGCGCCTTTCATCTGGTATGAATCCAATTATGATAATCCTGGTACAGTGCCCTGAAAATCTTGGCTCAGGTTAAGCCCCTTGGGACTTTTTCTTGGCAACATTGTAGTCCCCACCTTGTTAACCGAGCGAAACCCTGCGAACGCACGAAGCCTGGAGCGCTTATAGAAAATACGTTCAGCGCTGAGATCCCTTCTGTTTATCGATGTATTTATTTTAGATTCTAATTGCACCAACGTTCTAGAATTTGCTCCATCTGCTCTGTTGAGATGAATGCTTCGCGAAGGATCACGCCTGTTCCGAGTGTCCCGATCCCCTTTTTTGTTTCTCTTGTACCCGTTTTCTTTTGCCTCCCATCTCTTGGGCATCTCTCCGGAGGAAACCGAGTGCCAAGTTGAGAAACGTGCGCGAAATCCTCTGTGTGCTATTAACCGAGTCGTATTTCCTTCCAGTCAATCAGCCGTCGGCAGGATCGGGAGTTTGCTGAACATTTTTTCTTTATGATTTTAAGGAACTTGTTATAGGCTTTCGCTGTCACATTGTGGCAGGTGCTTGATTTCGCTGCTGTTGCTAGGCAGTTACCAAGAAAAGCTAGAAAACTTGTTTATACTAGAAAAAAGGCATCTATATGATGTTATTATACAAATACACACAGGGGCCAATAACAGCCAGTGTCTGATGAAGAACGAGAGGCCATCTATTCAGGCTCTGAGAAGTTCATTTTCACAAAAGGGGTTCTTTACAGTAAGAGCAGTAAAGATGTGGAATCCGCTCTCCAATAGATGCCTTTATATACAACTGGAGAGTATATAATACATCATATGAGGGATATAACGGGTTATGAGAATGGGAATAGTTAGAGGTTGTTGATCAAGTGAGAAATCAGAGGCTTTTTTGAGTTAAGAAGGATTTTTTCCCCTCTTCGAGGCTCAATCGCTTTCTTCTGGATCAGCAGTGAGGGTAAACTGAGGTTTTTACAAGCTATGTTACTTCGTATCTATATAAATGTAAGTCTGAAATGGGCAATCCCATCTAACGAGGCACACTGTTCCAAGAATAATATAATAATAGAAATCAAAAAATTCTAATATTTATATTTTTTAATAATAAAAAACCTGAAAATCTTGATATGTTACCTTAAAAATTCAAAATACAAAGTTCCGCAGCACTAGAAGCAAGAGATGTCACAAAATTCTAACCTTTTGTGCCGTTAACTGGAAACCAATTAAAATAAGAAGTGTTTGGGCGGTTGTTGAAGACACAGGGTGAAGCCAAACACTAACTTGATGGAAAAAAAGCAAAAATGGAGTCTTAGTTTTGTGGTTCTGAAAATAACTCAATAACAATAAACGTTCAGACAGCGGGGGTGCCTAACTTCGGCAGCAACAGGGGGTACATCAAGCCTCTCAGCGGGGACACCGGCGCAGCAAAGTCATTAGTGTGAGAGTGTCTTCCGAGAACACCGGCTCCGAGAGACTGAGCTGGGACGGACCGCAAGCCCGATTCAGCTGCTTGTTACACTAACAAGAACAATGACAATGTAACACGTCTATTGTCCTTAAACCACCTCTTGGTTGCCGCAAATTCTACTTTTTACAACCAATGGAACAACGTTTATGGATTAAAATAAATTATAGATACCGCCCCCCCATATATGTATCCAATGGAAGCAGCCCTTTTAACTTCCTGTTCACTGAATTTGCATAATTATTCCTCCCCATTAAGTTATCTCTCCTCTACTGTGAAGTTGCTGACTGCTGTTGATTGGTCGTGGAAGCGTTTGTAAGAATGTATCAATGGCTTCTCGTGTCCTGATTTTTTTTTTTTTAAACATCCATCATTTATAGCTCGTGATAAAAAGATTAATAAATATTTGAATTCCTAAATACCATATGCCGGTACGCATGACATTCGAGTAAAATTCCACCCCATTATTCGGTGCCAACTTTTTGGATGTTAAAATAATTGACTTCTTTGGATGGCGTTTCAAAATCCTTCATGAATCGCCATGGCAACAAACTGTACCGATAAAAGCTAGCAAGACGTAAACAGTACTAGCCAAAATAAATTGTCTCATTTATAAAGAGTTCAGGGGCTTCTGAAGAGGTCACTGCTACAATCCGAGCGCGAATTAACTGTGAAAGTTCTATTATTGCACAGCCGGCTTGTTCGACAAATATACTTGTAGCGGGGCCTTTGCAATTTGAACTGTAAGAACCCATTTTCTGTTTTGTTTTTTTTTCACCAAAACTTCTTGTTTGTCAGGAATTTACTGTACGGCAGAATGACATCAGAGTATATGCGGAGAGAAAGGAGATTAGATCTGTGGGGGCATAAAGGGACATTACAGCCCTAGGCAGAAGTAGAATGCCAAGCAGAGGGCATTTTTTACAGATTCCAGTGCATTTTACCCCAAGTATTTTTTTTAACCTATACGTAAAACTGCTAACTGGCTTTTGCTTCTGCTTCCATGGTAACTCAGACGCAGGATAAAGATGTTGATTTTTGCTGAAAAAACCTCCATTTCCACCAATACATACACCCCTAGAATCATGACATATGAGTCTGGATATATGAGGTCTACCTCGGGTTCTTCCCGGAGTCTCAGAGTAAAGTGCCGTTTCCAGGGGTCTCCAGGTCAGTTTCTTCTTTCTGCTGGCAGAAGCGTTGTATTTGGCTATGTCCCTGCCCACTTCCTGTGATAGGCTACTTGAGACAAGCCCTGCCCCTATCCACCTCTAGTCCTGCCCCTTCACAAAGCCACTACCCCAGAAGGGGAGACTTCTGAGAAGCCTACTCTGGGAAGTTCTCAAGTACATATGTCAGGTGACCACTCATGATATCCCACCACATACAACGTTTCCTGGGGTTTCCACCCACTTTTGCCCATATCTTTGTTTCCACACGCTTAGTCTTAATGTACACATTTGGGCGGCCGGACTGGACTTGGCGGATGGGGTGAATATGGGGGCCATTGGCCCTGCATGCCAGATGACCGTTCCGGACTTGTCCTCGGGTTCTATGACTGCTCGGTATAGATAGCAACTCTTCATTGAATTCTCAATTCTCAATTCAAATAAATGTTATTATAAATGATCAAAAACCTATATTTTTTGGTTTATCAGAGTCACTAAATGTGAAATGTAGCACATCTAGCAATGTCGATACAGCTCAGACACTCCATTCTATATCATCGGCTATTTCTTTATAATCATTACACATTTTAAGAGACCATTGAGAGAATAAATACTCTTCGCGACGCATTTCTAATTTATTTTGTCAGCGCAGTTGGCTGACATCCTCACCCTACAATTTTCATGTAAATCACACATCACTAATTAAAGGACTTGCTGCATTTTCCCTGTTGGCAAAACACAACCTCATCCTCCAAGAGCTGTGAATAAGAAACATGAAATTCCCCAGTGCTTTTGTGACCGGTTTATTTTTTTTGTGTAATATTCTTTAAAAAAGGTGTATTGTGTCTGGTGAAGTGAGTGCCTCGGTTTTCTCTTGTGCTGAATCTTCTTAACATTCTTAACTTGAACTGAAAATCAGAAACTAGATTGCGAATTCCTGCTGAAACCATAAAATAGAAGGGAGATTTTTTTGTGATGAGGTGCACGTGAACTAGTTTTATATATTTTTATATATTTCATATACGATCTATGATTCTATAAGGGTTTGCATGTCCTCATCTGAAACACACAAAACGGTTTTAAAAAGCCCTCAAAGATTGAAAATACAAAATTCCTTGCGGGGTGCTGGATGCGGGCAGGAAGTCCTGCTGATATCAGTGGGCGGTCCCGTTGACATCAGTGGGCGGTCCCGTTGACATCAATGGGTGGCCCCACTGATGTCGCAGGTGATCCTGCTGACGATGGTTGGCGTTCCTGCTGAGGTCAGTGGGCGTTCCTGCTGAGGTCATTAGGCTTTCCCTCTGACATCATGGGACACACTGCTGTTTAAGGAGAAAATGGGAGGGGAAATGGGCGTGTCACAAACGCTGTTTCCGGAGACCCAGGGTCCAGAACAAATTATTCCGGGACTCGGACTCCTTTTAAGTCCTTTCTGGAGAAACCAGTGATGTTCCTAGAATATTAAAAGCAGAGGCCGTATCTACAAAAAAATATGTGTTGTTTTTTATTTTCTCTCTGTTTTAATATTATAGAAAGGCCTCTGATACAAAATGTTCCATTTCATTTTTTTTTTAAAGCATATATTCTTTTGTTTTCTATTTAGAACGTCTTTACTATTCTATTACACCTAAGCATTCAATGTATATATAATCGATACTCGCTTGGTTACTCGAAGGAATGCTCATTCATCATATGTCTTCTACAACACTTTGCGCAGACTGTGCCAAACATTGATGAAAGTGTCAAGAAATATGTATTACTCTGATATTTGGATGTCTAGAAAGCAATAAAGCCATGAATTTCTTTCAGCATTCAGGTCAGAATGTTTTCCTTGCGCATTGCATGTCTTCCCCGTTCTCATAGAGCTAAAAAAAAAACATTTTCAGTCGTGGGACCAACGTTAATTACATTACACTAAGTAAAAAAACTATAAAAAACTAAAAAATACAGCTTTTCGTTATTTTTAATTTTTGTAAAAAATTATTGCATAAGAGAAAGCATTCACTTGTTGCAGTATTTAGAATGTAGTTTGATGCAGAATTCTGAGTTTTATTATTATTATTATTTATTGTTTTATATAGCGCCATCATATTCCGTAGCGCTGAGTTTGTAAAAACAGCAGGTTGAATATTTCATTAGCAAATCGTAACAAATTGTATTTGCCTATACATTGTGCTGCAAATTGAAACAAATCTATACATAGACAGAAATGGCCGTTAAAAAATATATCACATAATATTCAGATATACAAACAAAGCTTCATTCAACAGAGCTGAGATAAATGAGTTAAAAAACCCATTAGACAAGCGATCTGAAATTATCCAAAAATATCTGTCACTCATAACTGAGGGGGGGTATTTAGAAGAATAATAATAGGGTTTATTTACCCCGTTTAATTTATAAAGCCGTTTCCTGCTGTTTCTATACACATTATCGGGGCTTTTAGGGCTGTAGAACCCTGCGATCCCCTCATACCCAGCAAACATTCTGACCTCCTAGAAAAGAGGGGCATCAGGGCAGAGAGGAGAGAGGGGGCATCAGGGGAGGAGAGAAGGGCACATGTCATTTGGGAATAGGGACTGACCACAATAAACTGGGCCCCCTGGCAGGAATGTGAATCGGTTTATGATAGGATATGGGGGATGGGAAGGGTCGTTGAGTGTTAGGTCTGCTTTGTCCAGATATTTCTGCCATATGAGAGCTTTTTGGAGGCGGAATGGCTTTTTGTAAACAGTGAAACATATGTTGTGCAGTGCAGATGATCGAGGAGGTAAAGACTTCAATCTCCGCTTGTAACGTTCCTTAATTACCCCCGGCAGCAGGTCAGAGCCACGTTTCACGAGAAACAACGTTTGATTGAAAACACTGAACAGACGTCGGGAAGCTCGGCCCTCGGGAACGCATTAGAGGAAAGTTCAATGACTTTTAACGCGAATTCTCTGACGAGATGTAATTTTGTGTCCGTGTGAGAGAGGAGATTTAACTCTCATTCTCGTGGACAAAACAAAATCCTTCCAAGACTCGATGATGTCGCTCGGCCGCGCGAGTCCCGGTAACTGCTAGACTTCTACGTTTGGATTCGTGCAAATTAAAATGTTAACGAATTTTGGCAATTTTGTTAACTTGTATGAAAAACAAAGCAGTAGTCTCAGAATTTGTCGCATTTTTACTCTCGCTCAGTCTTTACTAGCGCTCGCTCTTACACTCTCTCACATCCTTACTCACTCTCTCTCACACTTTCTCACACTTTCTCACGCGCTCTCTCTCTCTTCCTTTTTTCCTCACATCTGCTTCTTCTCTTGCCTTTCTTCGTCCGATGCTCCCTGGTATCAGCTCCGTTAACCAGGCCTCCCAGATCGCTTCCACAAAAGGGGCGGATCCTTCGCGTACACTTCCACCCCTGATTGGAGGAAACGGGTGAGAGGCTGCCCCCGTGTGGCACGCTGTGGTGCTCCAAAAAAGCCAGAAAAGCTACAAAAAATGAGACAGGGCTGGAAGTCCTAAGAGTAAAGTCTAGGAAATGTAAGATGCGTACCCAGCGTCAATGATGCCTGGAAGAACTTATATTTTGTATCTCAGCATTAAAGGGACCGCAAGGCAGATAAGCAGATACCTCCCAAGCATCCTATTTTTTGCTGAAAAGTCTCGATTTTCAGGCACTGTCTCAGGTAGCTACTCCACTATCCCACTGTTGCAACCGGTGAGTATCGTTTGCTGGTTGGGTATATCTTCTGATCTTCTGATCTTCTGATCTCCCCGGCTCCCCTATAAAATGAATAGGGGTCTGTCTTGCTACAGCACGCCAGATAGGGGGCGCCAGAGACAAACTATGCCATGGGACCTAGAACCCCAGAACCCCTGCCTATTCTGGAGCTTTCCAAACCCAGGTTATGGAGTTTAATATAAATAACAAATAGAAGTGCGTTCTTTGCAACCCTAAAGTCTCTGGCAATGAAATTATTACTCAGCGCTAACATCCCTTCTCTGCCACGATGAGCTTCCGCTACAACAAACACAATGAAAGCCTCCGCTGTAATAGATAATTGAAACGATTCCTCCAAAACGCAAATCCCCACAGAGGTCACGGAACACAGCTGTCATCGGATGAGTCTTCCTTTATCTGCCCAATTACATTTCATGCATTCATTCCCATGCATGCGCGTTCTTCGCGGGCTGCTAAACATTTCACCTCCTCAACTGCCGACACTTTCTACGCTTTGCTACATTTTATCCATCAAGGGATCGGAGCTACCGGCGTTTATCAATTTTTCACTAGATATCTTTACAACTAAATATTTGTTAACTTGTAAAAGTTACCGACATTAATTAATTACTGTTTCGCGAAAACCCCTCCCCCCCAGGTAATTACTGATAAGTGTTTAAAAATATAATTAAAAAAAAAATGCTTAGGGAAAAACTATATCTATTCCACCATTAATCATTTTTGGGCATTGTAAGCTACAAGGGGAGTGGTTTCATGGTAGCCACACCCATAATCGTATAAGTGCCATATTTTAGACCCTCCCCCGCTTAGTGTTTTTTATAGAATGGTGGGAAATCACTATTTTTGGGCTAATGAATCCAGCTCTTTGTGTTACTGCCAGAATAATTAAGCCAATCAGGAAGAAAAAAAATAATTTAGCATTATTGATTATTTTCCTTTTTTTCCTTATAGAATATACACGGGAAACATGGGAACTTTTTTGTTTGGGATGTGCCCTGGTGATGTATGGGTTAATGATGTGAAGTAGTGTCCTCTGTAGCTCAGATAGATCCATTTTTCTATCCATAACTCATTATAATCAGGGTTATGCGGCACTATATGTCTTTCTGTCCGTGTTTGTAATTTAAAAATGCTAAGAAATGTGCCGGCAGAGATGAGAGCCCGGAACGCCGCTTGCTTCATGAAGATGCTAATCTTCTAGAACAATAGAAAATGTATCATTTGGAATTCGATGCGCGCGGCCAAGTGTCACTTCTACTATTTCATCAATTAATTAGATTCTCAGCTGCTCGAATCAGGCTAATCCATCAATCTGTCCGCCATGTATTGTGGGTTTACAATTTTTTTATATTTCTACTCCTATCAGCTTTGAAAAAAAGCCCCCTGATGCAGAGAGGGGCAATTAATACACAAATGAGCGGATTGACGCGGGAATCAATGTGGTTTAAGGGAAAATGGGTTATTTACAGTTCTAAAATTAGACGAATGGCACGTTCTTATGACTATTAGCCTGACGGGTGCAGATCAATATTCAGCTCCTGTGCTCTGTTCATTAACCCTTTGTTACACTGTGTCATTGACATAGAATGCGCACAGTGTACGGTTTATTTATAGTTATAATTAAGCTCGCTGTAGTATATTATAGTTGAGATATTATAGAATTACCCTGGCTGAGTGATATTTATTTATTATATATACCCTGGGGTGTAAATGAACCCAAATCCTGCTGCCCAGGCCTGGATGTTCTTGAACTGTTGTGACCGATTTCCATACCTGAGGACTTACCTGGAGTCTCTGGGTGAAGCTCTGCTTTTTCGATGGGTCTCTGGGTGAATTTTTTCTTTCTCTGGGCAGGGCTTGGCTAGCCCCACCCCTATGGACAGCGAATCATGCCCCACACATGGCTAGCCCCACCCACATAACTGGCTAGTCCTGCCCCTTCATGAAGCCGCTCCCCAGAGGGAGAACTCCTAGTGGCCTACCCTGAGGAGCGTCCACTTGAATGTTGGACAGGAACGATAGCTCATTCATTGACGCTCTTCTCCTTCATCCTGCTCGGATCTCCAGTTTTCTTAAAATGGGAGAAATTGCCACTTTCTGCCCCGTGGAAACTTTCAAGGAAAAATCTGTGGAATGTCCGTGGTCAGTTGCCCCATGTGCATCGTGGCATTTACAGCACATGACATTCATTATATTACTTTTTATCTCAATAAAATAACAGTGGTTATGGTTTTTCAAATGTTTTTCATGAGGTTTATGCCCACCCCATTTATCAAACCTGGCTCAAATAAGACATCTTTATGCACTCGGGCGAAATCATAAATCACGGAGTCTGAAAGGAATCTGATGAATATGATTCATGTCGTGACAGAGAAATATTATTCCCCGTCTCACAATCAGTGAACCACAGAGGCTCTGATGACTTTACTTTGTTCAGCTGCTGTAATTATTAAAATTATTTAAAATTGGAAAAAAATATTTTTTTTAATAGTTACTTTTCATTAAGTATATTTTATATATATATATTAGTATGTATTTGTATTATAATTAGTCTGCAAATTGACATTTTCATGCTCCTATAACATTATTTTTTAATATATCTGTTTTGTTATCAACTTTCTGCAACGCAATCTTTAAAAACACAAAAAATTTTTTAATTTTTTTAAAAAAAATTAAAATTAAAAAATTATTTTGAATGTATTTAAAATCTAGAGCATGTTGAAGAAATCAGACACAAAATATTAGAATTTTTTTTGCCTTTTTGAAAAGTAAAAATAATAACAGTTTGTTTTAAAATCCCAGTAACGGTTTTTGAATTCATTGCCAAACCCGGCTGTTTGCTTTTGAGATTCTAAATGAATGTCGAACTTAATTCCTTCCTGACTTTGGACACCTTTGAGCGTCTCGAGAAACTTTCCTAGCGCACAGACAGGATACTCTGCAGGAGATAATGATTCCGCAAACAATGCATTATGACTCTTGCGGTCTGTAGTCACCAATTTAGGACGACCATTAGATAATCACATCTACTTGTAATGGAAAATCTTACCGTGCTGTTGCAAATAACGGTACATGAAGAGGATGCCTCGCGGAAAAAAACCCCCAACACATTGGGTATGACAGTCATTACGTACTGGTATTCCGAGAATTAATTAACATTAAGATATAAAACAAATAATAATAATAAACCTGCTGGTTTTGCTCACCGATTGGAAATGAGCGAATGCCAGTTAAACATCTAGCGCGTTATTGTAAAGCAGCGTCTGTGCCGAGGACGGGCATCTAAATATGGAAGATGAAATCATCGTGAAACCTGTTTTAGAAGCAATGTCACATAAAAGAATAACAGGTTTCTATGTCGTGAAATTTTGTGCAGAAAAGATAAAATATATATCAAAACATACAGGTTGGAAGAAGTGCTTGGGCACGGCTCCTGGTCACGACGAAGGTTTGTGGATGGAAAGTTATCTCTTGGCCTCTCTTTATTGTACCCTCGGAAAAGAGAGATCTCTGCCGTCAGAAATACAGATCTCCCCGACACTGCCGGCGGCTAAAGCAGCGGGGCTCCCCGTCCCCCCCGCTTTATACAGAAAGTAAACCGGCACGGGAATGGTAGCGGACGTCTGAACGGAAGACCCTGTCGTGATGATCGCCTGAGAAGATAGCTTCAGTTTTTCTTTCTTTCTTATAAAAAGTAATTTTGGGAAAGAGATTGGAAGAAAAATGAATGGAGGAAAAAAAGAGAAAGGGAGACAAATCCATATTTATTGTAATTCAGAAGGAAAGATTTACTTTAAAGATGGATTATACAAAAGGCAATATCAAGGAAATGTAGAAATCTGCCAATCTTCTTTATTTTATTTATTTAATAACAAGAAAAAAAAAACAGGAAGTTTTGCTTTTGGAAATTTGGAGTCATTGACTATTTCTATAAATATAAACGGTGGCTCTGCGGAGCTCCTGGAATATATGTAACTTTTCAGCGAAACTTCGTGATTACAGAGAAGATTTTTGGGGGGATGAGTGGGTATTACATATGTGCGTGCCAATTGGTGCTTTTCTCACTATATTGCAGCTGGGTTACCTGCTTGAATGCAGGTGACTTCATTCAAAATATATTTTCCATATGGACCATAATTAGAATAATTTGTTTTAGTATATTTTTGATGGACTATAAAAGGGTTAATATGCTGGGAGTCTCAAGGTCAGCTCATTTTAACAATTCCTGGCTAGATTTTTCCACAGCTACAAAACCAACCCAAGGTCTGTTATTTTGTTGCTGCCATAAGTGACTTTGTAAGGGACTCTGAAAGGAATTTCGAACGTTCCAAATAGTTTTATGTGGACGGATCGCACTCTAAAAAGATTGGAACCCTGGATATTTTGGACTCTATTGATACATGGATCAGGACCCATAAGGTGCTCATACCTGGAAGCTATGATGTAATTAATGCTGTGTAGTTCTATAGGTGACCGCGTAGGTATCTGATTATGATGTAGGTGATTAATTCACATATTTATATATTTATTTTTAATTCCATGGAAGAATTTGATAATGAAATGATCAGCAGTAATAGAACCTGCCCTGAATGTCGTCTGATCATCCGACTCGGAAACATCTGAGCTGCTGCTGCTGCCCCCTATAGGATAGGATCTCAAACACGATCAACGACAGGACTATCTGATCGTCTTTCTCGAAGAACGCGCGGAGCGCACACTTTATGTTAAATAAGTTCCTTTGCTGCATCTAATGAATACTAATCGGGTTCTTGTTGAATGTATATCCGAGCGATAATAAAATGCCTCTCGCCAGATACACATCTGCAACATGCAATCAGGTTTTACAGATCCGTAAGTCTTAAGTGACAGCGCACTCGTAAATACAATGTATCAGGCACTATAGAATGAATAATTTATAGGAATACGGCTGATTCTCGCCGGAGGCAACACAAGTCCCTTTTTTTCATATTTTTTTTACGCATTTTGTGACAAAACTGTTTTGTGCAGGACGGGGGCAGAGGCTTGGAAAGCGTTGATTTTACCATAACAACCAATTGGATGCTCTTGCTGATTGGATCGTTCTACTGGTTGCCGTGGTGAAAAGGACCAAATGTAAAAAATTGCAGTTTATGCCACTGCGTTGTTGGTTGGATGATCATTTTGGTGAAAATTGTCAGCTTTGTTGATTTCTGAGTTAAAAAGAGCATTATTGCCTCACTATATTTTTCTCATGTAGCCCAGCTATAAAAATACATATGTTCAGGGCCTACTCGATGCAGGCTTTAAGGAGAAGTCCCATGGGGAAAAAGCCAGGTTTTATGTAATTTTGTTCCAATAAACTCGCTTTATCTGCAGACCTGGAGCCGCCGTTGCTGTCAGTCATGTGATATTTTGGGTGACTTTCCCGGCTCAAACACCACACTGAGCTGATGCTTTACGGCAATGCTAATGAAGTCCTTTCTGCCATAGACTTTCATTAGTCAGAGAGTCTGACCGGGTGATTAAGACTGAGCCATTCTATTGTTTACCAAAAGACACTATGATAAAAAGTCTTCTTTACCCTCCAGTTTATACTCTTTTTTAAGATGTATTGGTGTCATTCACATATTGGCCATCTGAGGAGTGGCTCTATGGGCTCTTTGCAAGAAGATTTACGATGACCCATCTGTTATACAATTTATGGGAAGAATAATTTGACTTTTAGTAAGGAACAGGGAATTCATGGTCATATGTTTTTCTTATTTTAAATTTCATGATGAATCAAAGCAACTCCTTAACCTTCTTTGGTAGCACCTTTGGGTCAAACCCCCAAAATTTTCAGGTTTTTTTTCTCTTTAATTTAGATCTTATTAGAGGAATTATGGATGTGAGACAAAAATAGAACCGATATTTTATCTCAGCGGGCAGCCATTTAAACCTGATATCGTATTCAATGAAACGGTGGCGTTGACCTTCGCGCCGCACAGAGAGTCCGTGTTGAGTTTGGGCAATTCGGCTTGTGACGCTCTGCTTGTCCTTTCAATTCCCTGCAGATAATTGCGATGATCCGTTGGCGTCCCCGCTGCCGCAGACAGCGTTTGACAGCTCCTCAAACCTCTTCTCTACCCACAGCCAGAGCTACGCAAAACTCAACAGCCAAGATGGTAAGATCGCGGTTTCAAGCGTCTGTCACAATCCTGGGGAGTTTTTGATGAATAATTCAACAGGTGCTTAGCTAAAACCGTAAGAGTTATCACAAGCAAAAGGGATACAAAAGTATTAAAGTCTATGAATAATTACATATATAATGAAATAAATAGAATTAAAGTAACTCCTTGAAATTCACCAGAATAAAAAAGGTATTTCAGAAAAAAAAGCTGGGTTTTTTTGTGTTTTTTTTTTTGGCTTTTTACAAATAATTTTTCTGATAATATTGCAGTTGAGAAATTTATGGTCTCATGTACAATAATCTGTGATTATTGGGATGAAATTTTTTATGGATACGGTGTTATTTTTATTTGGTATTTTTTATAACAATTTATACAGAGAAATAGAGAAACAGATAGACAAAAATGATCGATAGACTATGGATGGTCCATGTGATGTAAAATGCATAAATAATAATAATAATAATGATTATTTATTTATTATTATTATTATTATGTAAAATTTTGCATATAAATAATATAAGGTAAATGCGTAGAATTAATTTGCTCTTCTTTTACATTTGTGTAATTTGCAATAAAGTTAATTGTTTATAAGTAACATCGTATCAAATGTATTAGGCGCTCTAAGGATTATTAAGGATTCATTTCCTTTTCAAGGATAAATTACAAAAGTTTTGCAAAAATCTTGGTATCAGCAAAAAAAGACCTCTTTATTTACAAGTCTGTCCAGCGGCTTCAGGAAAACAGACAGATGTGAGAAGCTGTATAAAATAATCGGCATTGTTGGGTCAGCGTTTGCTGCTTTTTTTCCATTGAAAGTTGCAAATAAAATAATTGCGCGTTCAAAGCATTCTGGCCGGTCCCTGAGTGATTTTGTTCCGCTGAGTAAGAGCCTTTGATCAACACATTAAAGGAAAACTCGCTTTCTGTATTTGGATTCCTCCATCCTGGGCGGCATTAAAAAATCTATATATCAATTACCTAAAATGCAAATATTTGTTTCAATAGTAGCGCATTAATCTTTAGGGTTCGTTCAAGAATCTCCCTGTAAATATAAATGTGTCTCATTTTTTAAATCTGTTATTTTAATTTTAATAATACAGTTTGTAGAGGGTGGTAGATCAGTGGAACAGCCTCCCAGCAGAGGTGGTAGAGGGTAATACAGTGAGGGGATTTAAACATGCATGGGATAGACATACGGCTCCTGAATCTAAGACGAGATCAACGACTGATTAACGTTTGAGTCTTTACAGCAGGTGAAACAGATGGGGGCCGAATGGGGCCGATATGCCAGAAAATTCTAGGTTTTTAAGAATCAGCCTTGTGGAAGACATTTTTCTTTAGGAGACAAAAAAAAATATTTGTAATCATGGGCTGAAGCTTTGTATTGATGTTAAGTGCTGTAGGGGTTAATGAGGAATAACCCCAGTTAAGAATGAGTTATTTTATCTCTTCGGATTCTGTAGAATGTTAAATAAAGTCCAGAAACCGTTATTTACACTTTTTTTGTCGTCCTAGGAGCTGGCGGTTGGTCCCCGCTGGAATCGAACGCACAGCAATGGCTTCAGGTGGATCTAGGAGAGAGATTCGATATCACGGGGGTCGCCACACAAGGCAGATCCCGAAGCTCGGACTGGGTCACGCGGTACGGCATCATGTACAGCGACACGGGACGCAACTGGAAACCGTATCAACACGACAGCGGCGTCACGGTAAGATCCCGGCCACGGCTAAAAAACATCATTCCAAACCAAATTCTACCTAAACGGAATAAATTGGGGGTCTGCCCGTGGGGTGCCGTGTAGACCACAGATGTCCCACTTCCATGGATTGTTTATGCATTGAGAAGGGCCCGGCTTGGGGAGCCCCTTCCGTGAGTGTGCTATTGGATAGAACCTATGGAGTTATCTCTTCCTATTAACTATACATTACACAGGGCTGGGTCTGCTGCAGTAGAGGCTCCCTTGGTAGAGGCTCCCTTGGTAGAGGCTCCCTTAGTCGGCCCTTTATCATACACAATGAGGTCAGGGAGATGAAATCTTTTACTCTCCTACCGTCTCCTGGTTTAGTAAATACGCCCCATTGGGCTCATACTGGTCCCAGCTTTAATTCATTGAGTGTGGAACAAAAGAGTCTCAGTTTCTGTTGTTTTCCGGCTTCTAATATTCTGCGTTTAACCCTTCATGGAAGTTTATTTTGAATATTTTCCTGTTAAAAAAACCCCAAAAAACTGAAACTGAAATTGGTGCCCAATATTTTCATGCCTTGAGATGGACCTTTTTTAAATTCTGTATTTTAATGCAAAAAAATCGCCGGTTTATATGTTGAGTAAACATTTTTTATTTAAAAAAGAACCGGCATTTAATGTGAAGTTATAAAGACGCAGCATTCGCTTCTCGTCTTTTAACGGATTTATTGATTATTAGCAAGGCTTCTTGTCACTTGCTGTCTGTGGAATTTATTATCCTTCTTCTAGGATTTGTTCAAGTTGGAAATTTACAATGTTTACTAAATTCAGGTTCTTATCTAGTTTCAAATTACAAACACACACACATACACACATACATACACACTCACATACATACATACACACATACATACATACATACACACACATACACACATACATACATACATACATGCATACATATACACATACAT
>VKOC01006042.1:0-31409 GCA_009364415.1 Spea multiplicata
TATTGTTATCATTTTTTTGTCCAATTTGTTGTGTTACTTATTTTTAATAAAGGTGTAGTTAACACACACCCACAATTGGACAAAAAATATATACTTGCTAACAGCAATCACACTCCTTTCATGCCCAGGCAGCCAGTACATGCTGGAACCTGGGCATGATAGGAATATGATTACAGCCTCCCTATGCCATGCTATCCCCCCCACACTAACACATCCATGTTATCACACCCTCACTCACTCGCAAACGTTCAGACAGCACATGACTTAATTGAAAGTGCAGTATAAACAATAGTTTAAGTAATATAAAAAGTTTTGTATTTTATATATCACTTGTATCAAATATGATGCATTTTTGCCATCTGCAATAAAATGGATCCCTGTGGCCCTGTATGTATGACATGATAGCAGGCATTTTAACTTAATTAAGTATATTCTCCCCTATTGTTAAGTTGCTGATTATTGTTGATTGGTTCAAGCAGCCTTTTACTCCCTAGTTCTAGATTCAGTCCTCTTGTTCCTATTCCTGTCCTTCCAGTGCAGTGAAGGCGGTGGGTGTCGCTTCAGTGTTGTGCGCCGGGATATGACATCAAATCCCGACGCACAGCATCAGTTGCCGCGCGCATCGCAAAGGAGCAGGATCGGAGGTCTGCATTGACAGACCTCCCGCTCCCTTGATCCATGATCTCCCCAACCGAGCTTGCTCCTCTAGCGACGGACATTACTGTCCTGCTCTGGAGGGGTGCTGTGCATACAACCAGTAGCGGACCCCCCTCTTCGGTACGCTACTGGCTGTGCGCATCATTTTTGGACGTGTGCGCTCCCTCTGAAAGCTATGTGCGCACGCACAAGAGCACAGCTTAGAGGGAACACTGCCCCCAATGTCTTTTGGATTTTTTGCATCCCAGGTGCATTATTTTACATTTATCAATACTAAATTGCAGCTGCCATGCTCCCAACCATTCTTAAAACTATTATTTATTGATTTATACAACACAACCATGTTCTGCAGCACTGTACAATGGGTGAGCTGAGCATAACAAGTAGTACATAACAATTTGGACTTACAGAAACAAAGGGTGAGGAGGACTTTGTTCAACCGAGCCTACAATTGTTTTAATGTACTTAACTCATGAGACATTTGGCTTATTTTAACTTGTATTTCTACACTGTAGCAAAACTTGTAATATCTGCAACTATGAGACCATTTGTAATATCGCTTAAAAAGTAAAAAAAAATAAAATAAAACCTGTTCCTTGTTGCCAGGAACAAAAAAAACCGGAAAATCCAATTAGTTTATTACAATAACTACACATTCCACAAAGTCAGTGATGGGTGAATGATAAGATGTCACAATAGCAGAGTGCACTCTAGCATTTCAGTAATAATACAATGGCTCATCTATTCTAAAAAGACAAAAAAATGGAACTGAAAATAAAAGAAATAGTAATAAAAAAACTGTCTGCTCTTAATGTTGTTGGCATCAGAAAAGAATCGTATGCCTTGTTTTTATCTCCTTATCAGTTGGATGTCCAATATAATCAATGAGAGCCTTTTGTTCTATCTGGAACTGCAGCCAAACATCAGTGGGGAACTGCTGAAAAATGTCAAGAATGCAGCACTCATCACATGGTTCATAATGGTAAGACAGGCATGACTTTAACTATGAAATATAACTCATTTTTTTAGACTCTACTCTCCCTCTTTAGACCATATGCATGCAACAGCATATCGTTAAGAATAGACCGACTCCCAAGTTTATGCAGTGTAAAATAATATTTAGTATCAAACACTATACCAGGAGGTCATAATTTGATCAGTTAAGTGCCCCACCAAAAACAACATAATAAATTACTCAATATACATTATTTCACCAAAAAAAAGCATACAAAAATACTAGCTTGCTATAAATGCTCTGCTGTCCACCTTCTGCTTCTTGAAGAGCCCGTCACTTGCAGAAAATAGTTCCTATTAAAATCAGTGGACGCACTTTTCAGGCATGCGCATGTGTCTTGTTAGACCCGTGGAACCCTTTTGAAACCCAAAGCTAGAACTTGCTTGCAATAAGTATCCTGCATATTCTGTACATATGGATTATTATGCAGAACAAATAACTGTGTGGTGGAAAAAGAGAGGAACTGTATAAGAGAGGCTTCTTGTGAATCCCTCAATGCATTTGCATGGGAAATAAAAAGGGCTATTCAGAAAAAACACTTAGCAATCATATACATGAACGTGTGGAGTAGCTGGAGTGTTCAGCATTCCAGCATTCTTCCTTATATACATAGTAGCCTTTTAATACTGTAGGTACTATTAATGCGGGACCTCTGTGTTGCCAACGATCAGCACAATTATCATTTTAGGACCAGTTCCAGCTCATTTCGAACACAGGTAGTGTGCCCTTTGAGATCAGGACACTGGTTGCAAAAGTCCAAACTAGGGTGTAGTGTGACCATAAAATTAATTTGATACATAAAAATACAAAACGTATGCAAACTTTGCACATACTAATAGGTTATTACTTTACATGGAATAGACAGCAATAAGTGTAATATTTATGTACTTATTTTTGTTAAATTTGGCGAGTCGTTTGAAGCCACGAAAACAAGGCCCACATTCAGTCACACTTTCTCACACTCTCACTTGCTTTCCCTCTTTCTCTTTCACTCTCTCACTTCCACTTCTGCCGACGACTTCCGCTTTTTTATCTTCTATCTTCTCCCTTCTCTTCTCTCTTAAATCTGCTACCTTCAATCTTTGCCTGCATCTCCGTGGACATAACCGACAGGAACCTCCGCCAAAATGGCGGTGAATCATCCAACTATGAATCATTCAAGGCCAGCGTATCCCTTTTTACTGGAGGAACCTGCCACAGTTTATCTACCTAATGCATAATGAAAACACTATATTCATTAGTAGCAAAGGTCTAAAGGACATAATAATTGATATGAGCCATACCCAGAAAACATGCACCTGATTAACAACTGTATTTTGAGTACTGGATGAATGACATCTAGAAACTCTGTTCTACAATAAAATGCAGTTCTGCATTAAACCCCTCTGTAATAATTGTTCGTCTGTACTTTTCGGTTTTAGGCAATACTGAACCCAATGCAGGGCTTCCTTTTCACACTAGCTTTCTATGGATGGACAGGATGTGATGTGGACTTAAACTTTCGCCAGAAAGAAATTATTTGGGAGCCAGTATCCACATCTGTCGCTACTGAATCAGCACAGAATGGTGCACTTAATTCTTTCTTGAACTATCCTGGCTACATCCAGAACCCCAAGAGTACTGCAATGGAAAATAGCCAACAAACAGACGAAGCCCTGAGCATGCTCTCTGAAGGTAATGGGAGTACATATGGGAGACTAAACAATAACTCCCCAATTTACCAAGGCTGGTAGTTATCACTTCATATTTTGGTATTCTTACCTACCCATTCCAACCTCCCATCTCTGTGTTGATATGGTTTGTATAGCCAGTATTTACATTTTCAATGTTACTTTGATGAACATGAGAACAGCAAATAGTAGGTGTGATGGTAAACGCTGCCAAACCGAATGCAACAATCTGTATACAGTAAGTGAGATCTGTAAAAAATGTTAGTTATCCAACTAGGCTTAATCAAAATTTCACAACTAAAGGGCATGCTAGTAAAATATATGTATTTTTTTTAATCAAATTAATAAAACACAGCCTGATATTAATGAAAGGGACCTTCCAAATTCATTACTAACCACCAATAGTTCCAGCTTTTTATGTGTTGTGCATGGAACAAAATGGCTGCCAAAACCCTTATAAATGAGACAGCCATACCTGGGTTTGACCTCGGGTCACTTTCTCTAGCAGCATTTGACCTCACCTACTGCTCTTCTACACTTAGCAGCCTTGGGCTAGTCCTACCTCAATGTAATGCTACTTCTCCCAAAAGAGGGAGAGCTCTGGATGGCCCATCCTGGGAAGTTTCCAGGTATGGAGCCAATCCAAATACAATCTGAAACTGAAGTAGAACTACTGAATAAAACAGGATTCTCATCCATTTTGTTATATTTTAGTTCCACTAAAGGTTATAAAGGTTATTAAAGAGTTTCTGTATTGTAATCAAGTTCACTAGCCAGTGATTGACTGATAAAATTGGCACATTTGCATGATAAAAAATCCTGTTTTCATAAACTCCTGATATCCTTTGTGTACACCACCATGAAATGTCTTTTTTTTAAACATCCAAAAGTTGCTTGGGCTACTTTCTGCATACTGACTAAAATGGGAAAGTGTAAAGATTATACTGTTTAATACAAATATTGTTTAGAGCAAGAAAATGAAATTATGTAAGAGGGAAAAGAGTCAAGCCAGTTGTAATAACAAAAAAAAAAAGATTTGGGTTTCTAAAGACAATGAGAACCTTCTGTTTTTGAAGTGCCATAATTTCTTTCACATAAATGTGAATTAGCAATCGTAATAAAATTAAAAATAAAACTTTAAACACATTTTATTGTATTTTTTGTATGTGTGTGATTACCTGTTGAGTATATGCCAACAAATGTTAAAACATGCTCAACCAAGCGCAGTCAAGTCATATTAATTGAGTTTTGGCCCATAAATCTTCAGCTGTATACTTTATTTGACAGCTCAGGGTTCTCCCGATCTGCAATACAAGAGTAATTCCCTCTGTATGTTTCTTACAACATTGCATAAAAGAGGTATAGTTGGGAAATGAAATGTTCTGGATTATTCCTCACTTTTAATAAGCAACCTAGTGTGTAATAGGCGCAGTTGGGAACATACAAATCTTCATCACTTGTCCTCTGAAATTCTACTTGGAAGCAAGTGTTGAGTTACAGAGGAAAATTCTCACACTGACCATTATCATTTATCAAATATAATATAATAACCACAGGTCTTGACACCTTTTTTCACGGTACTTCAAAATGGAAGCTCATCCATGCCACTGTTTACAAACAGTATATATATATATATATGCTATACTATAATATATGATTAAAAATGTTTTGTAAAATTGTAAATTTTTTTGGTAATTTATAAAAATGACATGCATCTATCTACTGTACTTGCTGCTTCTATACATTCAATGAATGATCCTCTGTATGTATGTCTTGCTTAGTGAACTTGCATGCCTGCTAAATGTACACACATGCGTAGTCAAGGTCAGTCTATGACCATCATTCATTACAGGTCCTACATTGTGAGGACCAGCATGCTTGCAGAGCCACATTGAAGTATTTTGCTGAAGAGAAGCAGGTAGAAGGATTATTTTCCAGTAAGTTTTGATCATTACGTATAATGTGGCACATGTTTCACGTATCCTCCACGTGAAGTGGTAGGGCTAATAGAGTGAGAGAATGTAAACATTCATTGGATAGGCACAAAGCTATACTGAATCGAAGACAAGATCAATAACTGATTAAGACCTGAATCTTACATCAGTAAAAATGGGCAGACTAGATAGGCAGAATGATTCTGCGGTCCAATTCTGTGTTTCTACGTGATTCTGAAAAGCTATGGAACACGATACGTCAGGTAAAGAACTGGAAGATGAAACCATTCTCTTTTGTTTTGTTAGGTTCTGAAGCTAGCACTATTGAAATCCACATTTCCAATGAACTGCCAGAATTAGATGACATTGAGGCTGATGATGAATCCGGCGACAACTTTGAAAACTAAAAGTACAGGAAATAAACTACAAAACAGACCCGTCAAGGGACAGATATTATGACGGGGGCTTCACAATCCAGAGTCTTTATGACGTTTTCTTATTCCAGACATATGTGGAAATTCGCCTAATCCATTTTACACTACGGAAGTGGTATTGTCTACTTACAAACGGACACCTATTCTGTAGTATGAATTTTGCTTATCTTCCATATTTCAGGAGGCCAAAGAGGGACACTTTAGATTTTTGCGAGCTGAGTTTTACAAAGGCACTTTGGATACTTTATAAGATACTGATGTAGCTAGTTAAGCTGTTTAGAATAGGATGCATTTTTTCAGCTAATACAATCAAATTAATGAATATATTACATCAAGTGGCAACACCTAAAAAATAGGAACAATGGGAGAGGAAAGAAGTGCAGAGGATCGATTGAAACAAAAGGACATTACAATGGACCATTACAAAAGAGGTATATTTTGGAGGTAGGCTCAACTTCATAAAACATACTTAATCTGTATTGTTTTAGAAATGTGTAAAATTCTTAAATTATATTCCCTGGCCGTGTGTTCTGCAAAGTGCCTTTCCTGAGAACTTGATGATCCTGTACCACCAGATCTAACAGTTTTTGTTCTATTTTTGCTATACTTTAATTTGAAAAAAAAATATTTTATTTTGCTGAAAGGATAAATTAAACTTTACTCTTCTGATGAAGCAGCCTTTAGCTGCAAAATACCCAAGGATTGCATTTGTGGCAGTTAGTCTGTGTGATCTTTTAAATTGTTTTTTATTTTTTTTATCCACTCCTACCATTCGACTACATTCTTAAAACCACTATAGCAACAATGCAGAATGCAGTATCAATGGAAACTTATAATAGATTTTCCTGTTAAATTAAAATTATCCACTATATGGAAATGGAAGTAGTTTCATTTTTTAATGATGGAATATACAATGCAAGTCCTGCCAGTGTCAGGAGTCTTTTAACATTTGAAGCAGAGTTATTTATATTAGACTCGTTTCTCGCTGCTTTCCTGTTTTGCGTGGTGGAAAAAAATCTAATTCCTGGGAAGGCGAAGACCTTTTCATTACACAATAAACCACGGTATCCAATTTATGACATTTTGGTTTGTGCTTGTCAAGTTGTTATTATCTAAACGGCCATGTACCCAGGTTCCCAGATAAAGCGTAAAAGAATAGGAGGGGTATTGAACACGGAGCCTAATTTGATACACTAGGGGATCTCTGTGTTTTTCCTCATCCATGAGATAAAGTTGAATAGAGTACCTCTATGCAGTGATGATCTGCAAAATAAAAACACTTATATGTCCATACGGACATACCTAAGACAGACGTATAAGAACGAAAAAGGCTGCTGTTGTAGGCATAGCTTTGCACAGCATAGAGTTTGAAATTCATGGTCCTGAGCATTCTATATACATATGTACATACCTAACTACATACAGTTTAGCTAAAGCTCATCAGCGCAGGACAGGAACACCCTGACCTCTGCAAGTGAATCTAAAAATATTTATTTACCAGCAATAATACATTGAAGGTACAAAGAAGGTACACAGAAGGTGTAGACACTGATGTTCGTTAGGTCAGTGGGATCGGGTCTTATCTTTCTTGTAATTCCATCGTGTACCAGGTGGTGAGTTGGAATGTGTGTTTAACTCTCGTACGTGTTTGGATGGGGAGTGTGTTAATGTATGGTAGCCAGGTGTGGAAGAAAGATGCGGTGGCATTTCTTTTGTGCGTTGTGTCTTTAACCACGACATGCGGAAGAGGTGGGATACTGTGGAATGGAAAAGTAAAAGAGTGGTCTCAATACAGGGGTGGAGTATCGTTTTTGGGGTGACTGCTGCTAGGATTCTTTGTAGTTTGGCATTTTTTTTTAATGTGAGCGTATGATGCAGAGGATGGCGTAGCTAGATGAAAGCCGTATTTTTATGTGAAGGTCACTATTGGCATATCTTTGAACATGTTGCCATAACGTTTAGGAGTGTTGAGTGCCGTAGACAATGGGTTAGGTCGGCTGCTGGATGTTTGCATTTGGTGCATTGATCTGTATTGGATCTGCCCATTTTATAGCATTGTGTCGAGAAAATGTATGAGGCATAGAAGATTCTGTAGAACATTTCACCATATAAAGAGGAGGGGGGTAGTTTTAAGCATTTTTAGATGGGCCTTCAGTATGTCTTAAGTGGTGAGAAAGGAGTGATTCAAAATCTATGCGTTGTCTAATCATGGAGAAAAGATTAGATGTTGATGGGTGAACACAGGAAAGTGGTAGTGGAAGGTGGTCCAAGGGGTTTTCCCAGTGATCCGTGCTTAAACGTTGTATTTGAGAGTGGGCAAAATGCTTTGTTTGCGTGTTTGAGAATTGTGAGATATTTAAGCCTGGGTATTTATCTCGAAGTTGTTCAATGGATAGGATGGTCTTTGTGTTTTGATTCAAGAGGTGTCTTATGCCAGTGAGTCCCTTATCGTGTGAATGGGTGTCTTGGCTGGCCATTTTCAAATGATGGGTTTTTCAAGAAAGGTAAAAAGATTGATTGTTGGAAGGATAAGTTTGATTGTTGCCATGCTCGGATTGCACTGTACAGCAGGGGGTTTGCTCTTGCCTCTCATGGTAGCAGGCCCTCCGGTGTATGTAGCAGGGTAGTTAGAGAAATGTGTGTGAAAACATTGAAATTTCTTTTATGTGCAGTATGTGCTGGGACCAAATCCAGAAACTGTTTTACATACAGGGTATACAGTTGATATAAACAAATTAGAGAAAAACAACAGACATATACAGTGTACCGTATTGTTCCGATTATAGGCTGCACTTTCCCCCCGGCCTATAATCGCTATTGAGATAATCTCAATGTCTCCTATCACGTGGCTCAGCTTCTTCTCTTTTATTTTCTTGTTCTGTCTTCTTTCTTATATCTTCCGCTTGTACCCATGAGTTCAGTCTTGACTACCGGCGCACATCTACAAAAGGGGGGAGTTTCCGGGCACACCACAATGGGGGGCTGTCCCCGGGACTCCACATTTGGACAATTTGGTTAGAGTCTTAGTAAGTAGGTATTCTTTGCTGCCGTGTCCCTACGAAACTGCACCTATTAATATAATTCTTCCTTGAAGAATTTACTAATGAGCTATTAAAGAAGCAGAGATGATGATGTAACAGGCATATCTATAAAGAAGATAAGTCCTCTCTCTAGATGGTAGGTTTGTATCATGTTTCCCATTAGTGGATTCCTGTACATCTAAACGTTGTTTGTAACACTGATGACACCAAAGTTGAAGGTTTTGTACGCAAGACATTTTTGCAGCATTTTAAACACAACACAGGCTAATTTTTTGGGAGTCTGACAGTTAACCCTGTGAGTATAGACACAGAGAACACAGCCATTTGCAACATACAGAAACTTATACTTTTGGCCGGCAGTTGCTTTTATTCGCTTTTACAAGCTTCATAAAGACTGTTGGTAGTTTATTTCCCTTACGTTGCATTATCACTTCTTTAATTGTTGGGCACGTAAGGTAAGTTGGTCTTGCAAGCTGGCAGTGAAACCTGCTGAGTCAATACATTTAGACAAGTTGGACCCCTTTTTTTTTAACTCAACTGTCAGATTGGCCTTAGATGACTTTTTAATACATACCAATGGAGTCAGAGCCGGCCTTAGGTGTTCTGGCGCCCTGTGCGGACTACTCCTCTGGCGCCCCCCCAATCCGAAAAAAAGAAAGTAAATGAAAACATTGGTTTTTGTTTGTTTGTTTTAACTTTATTTAACATCCTGACATGTTAAATAAGGTTAAAAAACATACCCCAATCCACACACATATACACACATATACACCAATCCACACACATATACAACAATCCACACACATACCAATCCAACCACATATACCACACACATATACCAAACCACACACATATACACAAACCAAACACACATCTATACCAATCCACACACATATACCAATCCACACATATATACCAATCCCACACACATACACCAATCCACACACATACACCAATCCACACACATATACCAATCCACACACATATACCAATCCACACACATATACCAAACACATCCCCACACACATACACCCATCCACACACATATTTACCAATCCACACACATTACCAATCCACACACATATACCAAACCACACGTATATACCAATCCACACATATATACCAAACCACACATATATACTAATACACATATATACCAATCCACACACATATACACCAATCCACTCTCACTCACTGAATGCTTTCCACACATACTCACATACAGTATGTTCCACCGATTAAATATATATCTACATTTAATGATAAGTAGGACTAAACCAATGATTGGCATACCAATACTCTTGTTAATTCTGGAATGGAATAGCAGAGCAATCAGAGCTCTTCCTTTTCTATCACGTTTTACAAATACAGTTTTAAAGGAAACAGCATTTCTTTTTATTTTTTTTCAAAATATCTACTTGATTTTTTTCTGTGCGTTTAATTATTTTTTATATGTGATTTAGGCAAATGCATTCGCTGAAATCATTAGCCTGTTTGACGAGCTTATTCAGCCATATTTGTCTTAACCGTATTCTCATGCATCTTTTTTTTGTTGTTGTCTGGGTTCTTATGGGCCCAAAAGAGACTAAAGATTCAGGAGGAACCCAACTTTAACAGTGCTCCCTGATGTCTTTCTCCTCCATGATCTAATGGGGTCCCCATAGATAAGCAACTAACCCCTAAGATATTTTTCTACTTGAAGAAAATTGTGTTTATTTCACACTACATTCACATATTCTTGTGGTTTCTATGATCTGTCAACAAAGTCATTTTAAAAATATCTTTGTTATCTATATCTGCAATTATCAAGCAGCACTGTTTACATTTTTGGATGGTAAATGCAACGAGGGGCATATGGAACAGATCTATGGGAGCATAGCTTCCAACAATGGATTTTATTCATTTATAAACACATAGATTGAACATGTAATGACATTTAAATGAAACCCATTTACTGGGATGAAGTGAGACTATTTGGTTTCATTTCACATGGAGGAGAACGAACAAGATACCAATTAAAACTAATGAAAGCGTTCTGGTTAATTAAATAGTTTGACACTCACACTAAACGCTTTCCTACCTGTCCTCTTTTCTTCTTTTAGCTTCTTTTCCTCCTCTTCTTCCGGTTCAGTGGGCGCGGCTTCAGTGCTGTGCGCCGGGATCTGACAACAAATCCCGGCACACAGCAGCTGTTGCCGCGCGCATCGCAAGGGAGCGGTATCGGAGGTCTGTTAAAGACCTCCGATACCGCTCCCTTGCGATGCGAGCCTGCTCCTCCAGCGGCGGACATTACTGTCCGTCTCTGGAGGGTGCCGGCAAGTTGGCAACCGGTGCGGACCGCCCCCCGCTAGGTACGCTACTGCGGCTGCATCGGACCCGGCGGCAGTGTCGTCGGACGGGCGCGGCGCCCCCTGGAGTGTGGCGCCCTGTGCGGTCGCACAGGTCGCACACCCCAAAGGCCGGCCCTGAATGGAGTAATACATAGATGAGCTGCTATGTTTTTCATAGGTACTTGCTGTGAGTTGGGTCAACTGTTGGGGTTGGAGTTGATTTTAGTTAATAGATTTACAAAGTATATAAAGTTAATAATGGATGGGAAAATCAAAGAATGGTTAATCGTAAAATTCTCCAGTGTATATACACGTGGTGAGGCCTGTGGGTCAGCATAACTGGCACACTGACCAATCTTTCAGTGTTTTAAAACATGTGTGGAATTGTTTTTAGATTTGTTTCAGAAATTTGGTAAATAGTACGTAACTGGGTAAAATTCAAGAGCACATTCTGACTATACCTATTCCATCTAATAGTGTGCCTTGTTTTACATAGTCCTCTTTTACTAGTTGACTGTAATCACCTGAAAAATGAGTGAACAAAAAGTAGTGGGTGCTGCACCCGCTGAATTCCTTTTTGTAAACCTCATGATAATACAGTACATCAAATAATGAAAAGCAAAAGTCAAAATGGGTACCGAGTCTTTAATTTACTCTGCATTTTAACTTTTTTTTTTTTGCATGACTTAGACAAACCCAACATTTGCATTTTTTCTCATTTTAGAATTAAGCTTTTAACATAAAAATATTTTTTCTTTTTCAAAAATACAGTGGGCTCTTTCTTGTAAAAGTTCATCTTTCATTATGTAAAAAGCTTTCCTGTTTCTGCATTCTTAAAAAAAAAAGTGTATGACACTCTCATCAAGGTGACCTTGTAAAGTAAGCTGCGGAGAAGACGCAGACCTCGGTGCAAGAGATCCTAAGAAGTGTGTTGTTGGTCTATCCATTACGGATGTTGTTGAGAGCTTATCAAGATAAGAGCTAAGAGTGTGTCTACATAAAAAAACGGGGGCCTGGGACGATGCGGGTCAAGCTAGCATTTCTTCAGTTATAAGCCAGCGCGTCAACATTGATTGTGGATAAAAGAAAAGCTGCACCTAAAGTTAGTTCCTTGGATATCTCTGCGGTCTTCTTCTGCCCAATAGGCTGAGCTGGTAAAAGACAAGTGAACCATTGAATATAAGCAAACAAAAATGCTCTACAAAATAGAAAGTGTGATTACAAAATCACATGGATTAATTGTTAAAAACTGGTCTTTGTTTGCAGGTCCTTTGGGAATACATTTGTAGTGTCCACATTTGAAGGCAAAATAAAAGAGGTTTGCTTTCCCTTTTGGTTTATCGCAGCCTTATCTTGCTTGTCACCTTACTATTTTTGGCACTGTTCTTAAACCAAACACCTCTGGGAATCACAAACAGGCTGAAAGTGGCCTCAAAGCGGAGACCATTCACTCCAAAGAGCTATCTGTTGAAATGGATCCATGCAGGTTGTGGATGCCCTGAAGGATTCTGCATGTAGAGAGGTTTGCTTGAGTTGTACACTCGGACTTTGTCAAGTTCGTACAATAATGGAATCTGTTGTTCCAAACAGTGCACATTTTCTGCTGGTCCATTTGAACTTACGTGATTATTTAGCATTATTTCCGCAGATCCAGAACACACACCTTAAAAAAAAATTGCACAGAACCAAACAATGTTAACGTCTGCGTGGGAATAACAACAATAAAAAGCTCTAAAACAAACTTTCCTTTACATTAGCAAAAATTCTCTTAAGCACCTTTTTTCTAATTATAAAACACTTTTTTGAGAATTTTGATGTGAAAGGAAGGTTAAAAAAAGGATTCAGACTTAATGGTAGAACTATACAATTGATTAGTACATTAATTACATAATCCCTGATTTTTCTGTTACAAAGTATGTCACTCATTTTGAGTTGCCATTGTTTTTACCGCTAAGAAATGTATTTATGCCTCAGAGCCAGTGTTATTCCTTAATTAGGATAATTCTGTATTTGTAAGATAAATTTCAGTAAGATCTATGAACATGCTGAACGGTATTACAGCCATTTGGCTTAAACATAAGGCAAATCACTACATCAGATCTAATAAAGAGTTTTAGGGTCACCTTATTTAGTACCCAGGTTTGGTTGATATGTCAATAGGTAGAAACTGTTTGTTTTTATTGTTTGGTGATGCATTTGTCAAGGTTACTGCTGAAGCTTACTAGAAGCCTAAACTCTTTTCAGTAACATCTGCAAATGCATTTTGTTAAATATTCCATCCATACCTACTGGTAGCTACTGGCGTTTCGGTGAATACCTTCTGATGAATACTTACTGATCCATCCGATGCACTCGCTCCCACTTTATCACCCCTGGCGTTCCAGCAAACTTCAAAAATCCCCCCTGTTCCTCTGTAGCTGTGTACTAGCGATCCACTCTGGAAACAAAACATTTTGCATTAACCGTGATAAAAGTATATATATATATATATATATATATATATATATATACACACACACATATATATATACGTAACTAGTTAGCTAAACACCTAAACATAAGGCTTTTGTCTTTTTCTATCCAAAACATAATAAAAACATAATACGGAATTAACCATAAAAATACAACGCAAAAAAAAAGTTAGGCATACCATTATAGTTGGGTTACACATTGTCCTGTTACAACTTCTATATACAGTATACCAAAGGAATACATACTACAAGAGTAAAGGTTGAAGTTTAAAATGACTGTATGTATTAAAGAACTGCACTCTGGGGGAATAACTAAAACATAATGATAGCATTGTGTGTATTCTTTACGGAGAATACGGTTCTTTGAATAATACACAGAACAACTACTTACCTGGGTGTTCCATACATGGACACATTTATCAAACGAGCCACTGGCCAGGTACTTTCCATCAGGACTAAAAGCTACACTATACACAGGTTCATGATGCTTGGTTAACGTGTGAATGCAAACGCCACGCTCAACATCCCATAACCGGACTGTCGAATCAAAAGAAGCGCTGTGAAAAATATGCAACAGCAACATAAGACTAGTTAGCATTTAATCATACATGATTAGGTCACAGAGAGGTAGATATTTTTAGGAATTGGCTTTTTTTTGCATTTTGAAATTAGCTAAATAGCATAAAGTTACGGGTAAGTAATCTGTAAAACAGAGCCCTCTTCAGTTAGAATGCCAATGATTTCCCTTCTCTTATTTAGATAACTGATGTTCATCCTAGCAAATCCTAGGCTCTACAGTGCTGCATTTCATGGTCGATACACTGTAATATCACCAGTCCATATTTCTAAGTGAATCTGGTTTTATATTAAGTAAACTTCAATTAGGATTCAAAGCTTTAAATGGGAACTGGAGCAATAGATCTACCAAAGAGTGGAAGTACCGGTAATTTTGGTTTAGTAATATACCTGGCTAACATGATGTTTGCGTTTGGATTGCTGGTGCCTGGTCCTGTTGGACTCCATTTGATTGTGTAGATTTCTTTGTTGTGGGCCTGTAGGTCATGTACACACACATCTTGTTTCATACTCCAAATCTAGGATTAAAAAAATACAATAGTTAGTACTTCTTATTTTGTTGGAATCAGCCTAATCAGCTGTTTCTTCCTATAATAGAATTATCAGAAAGAAAGATCAAAAGAGATTTAGGAAACCATTATAAAATATATTGTTTCTATACTAACTTGTAAGGTCAATTCTATAAGAGTTGAGCTAACAGTCTAATTAAAAAATTTACTTCACTGACCTAACTCAACATTACTTGACTGCACACCCATAGCGCCACTGGAACACCAGCTTACTGAGCTGCTAATACATGCAGTGAGGGGTGAGATTTAACCTGGTAGGTGCCTTAACACATACACATACCAGCTTACAAACACACAAATACCTACACTGCCCTTACACACCCCTGCCTTTACACACAGATATACACATACAAGCTTAAAAACCCATCACCTTGATGTGGCAGGTGAACTTGTGTGCCTCGGGCAAAAAACAGAAATCCTCATGCGTTATGATATATATATATATATATATATCATAAGGAACAAATATTCAGTAGGCCTTCGCGGGCGTCCAGTGCGGTGGAGGCCGTGGCTGGGGGTGAACCTTTAGGTTAATAGCTCTCCATGGTCTCATATATATAAAGTCCAAAAATAGTTACCGGCACTCCAGGGACTTTGCAAATGACCACACAAACAACTTCGGTTTTCAAGTCAACGTTTCAGTCTTGTTTATTACAGACTTTCATCAGGACATATATATATATAAGGTGATCATTGTTGACCCTATTTGCATTCGCCTACCCAGAATTCCTTGTGGTTGTGGCAGCACCATGGGATTTCTGGGTTGTAGATGTGGATGAGATGAGTGTTTAATAATGCTTCTACTACGCCTATATATATATATTTATTGACATAATATCATTAGTATCCTTAGGCATTCCAGATACTCTGGATTACATTTGCTATGAGTTTGCAGGTGCTTTTCACTACCTACAGCCTCACTAAAAGATTCTGCTGCAGACATTTGTGAGAAGTCATGCCACATAGTTGCCAGCAATAGCAAGAATTGGGATCATGTCCCAGCCAGTGTCCTGATTCTAAAGGACAGCTGGTAACCGGGCAATGCACAGATACAAAGAGGCAGAAGTATTCTGTGAGTGGGCCGTGACCCGAGAACATGCCAACGCTCACTGATATTATGTTGCCTCTAATGTAACATAGTTCATAAGGTTGAAAAAAGACCAAAGTCCATCAAGTTCAACCTATATACATATTGTGTCCCTACCGTGTTGATCCAGAGGAAGGCAAAAAACCCTTATGAAGCAGATGCCAATTGCCCCATACCAGGGGGAAAATTCCTTCCCGACTCCAAATATGGCAATCAGAATAAATCCCTGGATCAACGTTCTGTCCCTATTAATCTACTATCCATAACTTGTGATATTATTGCTTTCAAGAAACACGTCCAGGCTCCTTTTAAACTCTTTTATTGAGTTTACCATTACCACTTCCTCTGGCAGAGAGTTCCATAGTCTCACCGCTCTTACTGTAAAGAACCCCCGTCTGTGCCGGTGTAGAAACCTTCTTTCCTCCAGCCGTAGAGGATGTCCCCTTGTTATAGATACAGTCCTGGGTATAAATAGGTCCTGGGAGTGATCTCTGTACTGCCCCCTTATATATTTATACATAGTTATTAAGTCCCCCCTAAGCCGTCTTTTTTCCAAACTAAATAACCCTAATTCTGATAATCTTTCTGTGTACTGCAGTCCTTCCATTCCCCTTATTACTCTGTAACATACATGGACCTGCAGGTGACCTCATGAATGGTGTGTCACGTTGCTGCAACAGCAAATGTTGCAAGATGGCAGAATTAATATTGACAAGTAAATATTTGGTGACACTATATATATATATTATATGATTTATTCTCACCTTCAATGTCATATCATCCGAGCATGAAGCTAGGAGCATCCCTGATGGGTCCCATTTGATTGCATTAACTTCATTCTATAAAAATAATAACAAAAAGATGTGGGTTACTTGTACAGTATGCTGTAGTTGAGGACCTGACAGATATCCACAAGAGGGCAATCTCATCTCACACGGAAAGGAAAAATAAGCACACAAAGTCAATTTTCTTTCATTTTCATGTGATCATAAGTTCCGTTCTAAACTTACATTTTCAACCAAGAATAATAGTCATTGAAATATTTTTTCCACAAACCATTAAAATGCAGTTTTTCTCTGGATACCAAAAATATTAATGTTTGGCTCTTTAAGCTGTGAAACTGGTGTGGGGGGTGTTCTCTCAATATTTAAAGGCTCAGTAAAGGCTTTTGCATAATATACAGTATAATCTAGATAATACATTATTTAAATTGAATGCATTTAAAATCTTAAAATGATCAAAGAAAAAATAATGTCTTATACCAGTTAGTAATAAATATTACTGAGGATAATATATATATATTTTTTTATTTTTTATTATCGCATAACAGAAACTGTGCATCTATATGGAAAACAGATCCGTCACAAACTAATAGCAATTATACAGCTGTACATAACAGGGAAAGCACAAATGTGCAAGATGACTTTCCTCCTGTTGTATACCAGTGCCTAGGGTCTCTTCATACAGGATCAGGTTGTGTTAAGTTAAACAGTCAAATGATGTTGTTCATGCAATTTCTAAGGAGGTAAATGAGCAATTGACCTTTTTGCTAACATAAAGAAGATTGTCAAGCCAACTGTAGTCCACACATGTTGACTTAGGTGCCAATTGAGTTGACAGTCAAGGTGAAAAAAGAATCTAGACAAAGAGACAAGTTTACCTAATTTGACATGCCTGCATGGCAGACCTTACCATTATTTTTTTCAACCAACTCATTTAAGAGATTTGATGGTCAACTCAACAGCAGGTCAACATGGTGGCAAATTGATGGCAATTAGACCCAACTTAACTGTGCTTGACTCTTTGTGAACAAGCGAGTTGCTGTTCAAAGTGGCTTAGTAAAGCTTACTCTGTTTACACCAGGAGAGATAATATTTGTTATGGTACTATCTGATAAACTTAAAAGAATGTACATCATGGAAAAAAAAAGAAAGAAATCGTTAAAAAGTCATACATGAATATGAGAATAAAAATAGGAATTGAAAGTAACTGTGAATAAATCAATCTTGCTAAAATTGTTCTGCAGTTTTACAGTTGTTTCCAGAAATCTGTTCTCTTTTTCTGCCAACAGCATATTTGTTAAGTGTCAAGTGAAATAAATCAAGAGGAATTCCAAACATGTGGTCCTGATTATTAGAAAGCATCTTTTGTGAGTTAGTTTTACTGTTATATAATCATGGCAGCTGAAGCCTCGTGGTTTTAAAAAGAGAAGTCTCAATTTGCCTAGAAAAATGCATTTTTTAATCAACTTAACTGGTTTAACTTGGCATACTTGTACCCCACTGATGAAAATTAAATATACATTCCAGAATACCTAATGCATTGAAAGCATAAGGAAATGACTGCTCGGGAAGCTTTCACCACTAAACCAACCTCGCCATATGTTGAGTTTGTGGTTTTTACTCTCATGACAGAAACCTCTCTAGCTCTGTGCAATATTTGGGAATTCTCAATTAAGGACTCCCACCCCTCTCCCACTCTCTCTATCTTTCCCTGTAACCAGGTATGCTTTCCTTAGGCCCTTGACTTCCCCCAATAAGTTTGGAGTAGGTGGACTAGGAGAGGAGTTAGCAGACCAAGAAGCCACTGACCAACAGTCATAGATTAAAGCTCTTCTAGAGGCTCAGTAAATCACATTTGATCCCCAGAGCCCATCTCAGACTTTCAAGCATTACATCCAAATTGCCTGCAAAATAAATGAAATTTATAAACATATATTCAAAATTAAAAGCAGGCTTCACTCCTTCCACTTTTATTCATAACTTACACATGTAGTGATACACCAGGATGCAAACATGTATGAGAGTGCATAGAATGGAAAACATGGACTAAACATTGTAATACTCATAGCTTCTTTGGCGCTCCAGTCTTCTGACTGCACACATATCTCACAATGAAAGTCTTTGTTTAACATGCTTGCAAGAAAAGAAGGCAAATTCACCAAAAGGACGGCCAATATATCATGTGTGAACTTACTGTGTGTCCTTGAAAAGTTTTGACAGGTCGGTCGCAGCCAAGTCTGCACACATGTATACACATGTCAGTACTACAAGAGGCAAACGTGGTGTTATTTTGCCAATCCACATCTAGAGCTGGAGCTGAAGAGACAGTATAATGCAAAATGTCAGTGACCATTTTACACTTTACAGACACTTCCTATTCCAACATTTTAGTCATTCTAATCTTAATTCATATATAATCTTATATATAACTTTAGTTCTTAATTACTTTAACGTTGGATCACAATTATTGCTCCTTTCTTTTCCATATTCATCTAGTAAAATGGACCTTCCACCATTTGCTTAAATACGTAATATATATATATATATATATATAATATAATATATATAACCTTATTGTCCAGCACTGCTGGCGCTATAAAATATTTGGCTATGTTAAAGACTATAGTGATTGGCTGAAAAAATGACCACAATTTTTACATGTTTCAATAAACACCCTCTAATAAATCAACATAATATATATAAATATATATACGGTATATATTATATATATATATATATATATATATATACATCAACACTATATATACACACACATATAATTTAGTTTCTATAAATATTCTATAATATTTACCAGTACCTGAATGGAAAGGAATTGTTGCTTTGCTTCTCCTGTATGAGCGTCCCAAATTATTGTCGTCTAAGATTATAATAATCAACATATTTAATATATTGCAATTATTATAAAATAATGGTTTGACTGAAAAGTATTCCATGATTTTATTAAAACCATTCAAACAGTATTAAATAGCTTTGCATATTTTTTTTTTTCCACTGAGATAATGGATTGTTGGGCAAAAATGTTTTACAAAAGTCTTTTTTTTTAATACATATTTCATTTTAAAAAGTCATATATTCCATTCTTTGACCGGTAATACATTTGTCCTTGATTAGACTGACAAACTATTTAATATTCTTTCCGCATACTCATCCCACAGGCATTTGTGTGTGTTGGCAAGTCGTTTTCACAGCTTAATTCATTCAGCACAATAAGGAGGGTAGGAAAAAATGTCAGATATATTTTCACATTTAATAAAGAATACAACATGACTTACATTTAACCCCAAAAGCTTAATTTCCTTAGGAAAATGCAGCATTATATCAGGATCAAAGCCAGGCTTGTTTACAATTTTCTGATATCATACTAAAACACATACCTTATCAACCCCCGCACTCAGTATGTAGTTCCCCTTTTTGTTCCACTTCAGTGCAAATATGGGACCTTTATGTTGGCCGAGAGTACTTGCAAGGTTACCTGTACACAACATAAAATAGTTGCAATTTCAAAATATTACAGATTACTGTACTTCTGTCTCTATATTGGTAATCAAAATATGAAAAATAAGTATAATTTTTCAAACAATTCTACTTGAATTAAAAGTCTTAAATGTAATCCTTAAAATGCACCTCAGTCCTATTTGGTAGAACAAACAGGTGTGGCCAAAATATTCGCTAGAATTACAATAACTTTGGAGGAGAAACACTTGCACAAGATCAGCTTACCATCCTGTGTCCAAATCCTTGCAAAGCCGTCATATGATCCTGTAGCTAAGAGTGTGCCATCGGTCTACAAAAGGATGAAAGGAACAAAGGAAATCTGTTTTCATGTGCACCAAGGGCTTAAATGCCAACCAAACCACAAAAATCCTTGGGCAAAATGTACAATCAGCCTTGAAACTCAGGCTTAAAAGTGCTGTTTTCCTCAAATAAAGCACAATTTGCACTTAGTATGGAAGGAAACAAAGCTTGGTTGATGTATAATTGTTTTATTTCCTCTGGTGGTTTAATCGGACAAAAAAACCAAACAATATAGAAACTTTTAAGAAGCCATTTCAGTTTGTAACAACCTATCAGTGCCTGTCTTTGGATCACATGGCAACTGAGTGTCCCTGTCGATAATTATGAATGAGACAAAGTTTTACAAGATTAAGGAATCATTTCTGGGAAAGTTTTGGACATTCAACAGTACTTGGAATAGTGTTTCAAGTGCTGCATTTAGTTAAAAGGCATTACATTCAGCAGAGTCGGTGGAATAATACCTTTAACGAGCTAAAGGCACTTAAAAAAAAGTCTATTGTTAGTTATGTTTCCTTTTCATTCTTCCAAAACTTGTCTACTCATGTGTATAAAGTTACTCACATTAATAACATTACTCATTTAGGTAGAGTTTGCATTCATTTCTCTGCTAACGTATGCATAATTCATTTACAGCATCAAGAGGAAAACTCTGAATAAACAAGAAAAGTTTAAGACTGTTTAAAAGACTTTGAAAGAATATAAAGTAAATCCGCTGCTTATGGGAGTCAGCCCAGCCACAGCTTATTTAGGTGGAGCTTTCAAGCAGTCCGTACAATGGACTACAATGTAGAATTAAGCATTTCATATGTACTAGCCAACAAAAATGAAGCGTAACACTGTGATTTACCTATTCATATGCTCTTTCATTAATAACTTACATTCCAGTCCAAAGAAGTCACATCTTTGTTGCTTGGAACATCTTGCCCTCCTTCTCGTATACAGTGCCTTAGAACTAGCTGTGTAGAATTGCCACTGCTGTTTTCATTCAAATTCCATATTCTTGCTGTAGAATCTCCTGACCTTAAGATTAAAAAAAAAACAACAACATTTATGGATGATGTCTGCAGAGTGACCTTTGGCCTACAGGACCATGGCTGAATTGTTAATGATAATCTACCATCCAGAGCTATGAAGAGCTTCTAAAAACGGATTCAGCTTAAACACTTCTCTCCGGTCTAGCCATGTCTTTACCTCTGCCATAACTAGAACTACCTAGAACTGGTTTATATTTTGGGCCATACCTCAACAGTGCTAGCATCAGATCACTACTGTTTATGTCATACTCTAAACCCAAAATATGTGTTATTTTATTAGCGAATAAGGCAATAACAGGGAGTCGGGTCAACATTCTCTGTCCTACCATAGCTGTTTATTGGCTTTCTATCCATTGAGGTAAACCCCCGATATGTCAACATACTTTTATTAAAGTAAGTAAGTGTTCAAGTGAATAAACAATATGTGCCATTATTCGGTTTGCATTGCTGGAGACAGCTCTGGAAGCTACTGGTTATAGATGATGGTTCTCGCATTGGCCCTAATGGACAACAGCTGAACAGGGTCAGACACTATGTAAAAAAATGTTTAAAATGGGAAAACTAAGGTTTTGTTATTTGACATTTATAGCAGCTCTTTAACTAAAACAAACACATAATTTCCATTAATCAGTGTGCATTTCATTTGTGTTTCCTTAAAATACTTCAATGTTTCTTCAACTGGCCCACATTTAGCTCTTTCCACCAGAGTCCTAATGTACCATTTCCTAATGCATCATCATGAGACTTACCCCGATGCTAGGAGATCACTAACAGGATTCCAGGCACAAATGAAAACTTCTGATTCATGGCCGCGAAGCACTGTTGCTTTGTTAGGTGGAATTTCCACCTCTCCATCAATTTCCATTGGTTCTGCATGGTTATCTGCAGAAGACATCAGAAATTTGTTACAAGCTCAATAAAGCACAAACGTTATTTAATGGTTCTGTCAGCTGGTGGCAAGAGGGAATCATTTATGTGTCTGCCCTATACTTATTTTTAATTCAATGGAAGTGCAACGGGAAAATTGAAATGTCCAAATCCCAATAAATTATCATGATACGCATCATTATGATTTTAGCATACCTCGAGAGACTCGTCAGCAAGAACATAGTTTGACATTGCCATTATATTCATAAACTTGGTTTAAAAAGTCACGAGTCAATAAAGAATAGAGTGATTTATCACAGATGTTTCTACTGTCTACTCTGAATTCTAAAGAACATAAAAAATGATGGCACATAAGATGTAGATGAAAGGCAAATGTACTGGTTTAGACTTTGATAAATATAAGAATATGTACAGATATTAAATAGAATACCAAGAAGTAGACCAGGGCTTCCCAACGATGTGTTACTTAGCAATAAATGATATTCCATAATACTATACACTATGCACATACAATGTCAATCAAGTAATGGGATTAACACAACTGGCATAAATCCCACAATCACACTCATTACATTATTATTTAGTGGGGGTTATGATGTCACAGAATCTGCATCTGCAGAATCTGCACTGTTCCAATATGATAAGTCTCAGGTTGTGTCCTACACACAGGAAGCATAAAATTGAACAACACATTCCATACTAACCGACCAACCGTTGTAAACCCACTTTTGCAAACCAGGTAGGTTTCTTGATAAGGTTAAGTAATTCTGCATCCGCTGCACACAATTCAAGTAGTTTTTCTTATATTAATCAACATCTTACTTTTTCATAAATGCATATATTTAAATGTAGGGGTCACATCTGACTGTGGGGATCCAACAGCATATTACAGACACTACTATTGCCCATGCTGTCAGAGAGAGAAAGCAGGTGATAGGAAGTAATGAGTAGTATGATAAGCAATGCAGCTTTTTCATGCAAAAATGAGGCGTAAAAAGGATAGAGGGTATAGGAATGAAGGGTAGAAGACAAAAGGATGGGAATGATTGACCAGATAAGCAGTACTATAAGGGAAATAGATAAGGGGAAAATAAGAGATGCTAATAGTGTGCACAAAGTAGATGGGAGTGAGTATGGGATGAAGTGGTGGAGACTTAGAACAGACAATGAGAAGTGGATGAAGTACCGGTATGTGGTGGTGGATTTATGAAGAATAAGGAATGAGTAAATGAAGATGCATTTATGGGATGTACAGATGCTAGTGGATAGTGGAAAAAAGGAGGTTATAGAAAGAGGGAAAAAACAGGGATACTCCTGTGTGTATTCCTGGGACCATCTCTGAAATTAACTTACTACACCCTGATGCCCCAGGAATGTGGGCAAACGGCACCAGACTGCTGCATCAAAAAGTGTATGTTGTAATATGTGCACTGCTACCTTAAATATTTTTCTAATGAAACACACATAAATGAACAGGGTCTGTAGACATTTTAGTGCCATTTAATCAATTCATTAATTATTCTCATCTTCTCTAATTTGTCTGCTATCCCCCCTCTCTTCTCTTTTTGCTCCTGCTTCTTTTTTCTCTCATCCTCCCCCCTCTAATTCTCAACTCCATTATCCTTTCTTTTTATCTCACTCTTTGTCGTCCCCCCCAAACCATACATTTTGACTGTTACTGGTAATGCCACACTGATGGCCATACCACCGACCACACGCCAGCCACATCCCCAGGATGCGGGTCAGTAAAAAGTCTATCTATCCATTTATCTATCTATCCATCCATATGATTGATGCAAGTCCAACTACTGTCAATGATGTCAGGAAAGCTTTCTAATCATCTGAATCCTATTGGTTTTTTTTTTTTAACCAGATGACCTTCATATTTTTGCATGTTAGATTTGCCTCTGCCCAGGCACTATAATAAGCAGCAGCATTCTAATTTTTACTTCATATTTCAACCAACGCGGCAATCAGTTTGAAAATTGTGCAGAGAAGGCCATTTGACTTGGCAGCACGCAAAGAAATTACCACCGAGATGCATTTCTTACTAAAAGTGATTTAACTAGTTCCAGATGTGAAAGGGCAGCTGTAGCTAAAGCCCAAAGTTGTTCCTATATAGAAGGATGATTTGTAAAGAAGAATGTAAACATAAAAACTGCACATGCGTCGAAAACACTTCATATAATTAACACAGCTGTTTTTTCAACAGTCTGGGGGAGCCAATTTACTATTTTTGCAATTGCTCATAAGAGCACTAATTTACCAGGGTACTGTTGTCAGGCACAGCAGGAAGTGAAAAGTAGAAAGGAAATAAGCTTCCCCCTAACTGTTAAAATTGCATTGTAAGTGGAGATACCTTATTCTCTGCCAGCACATGGAAGCTTTAGGAACCATCTACTGAAATATATAGGCGGATGAAAATAAACCCAATAACAAAAAAAAAAACATAAAAAATAAAAAGACCAAAACATGCAGTACGCTCAAAAATGCAACCAATTACACAATGCCATTGGTAACTAGGGTGGAAGATGACCACTTTGCACCACAATCACTTTATATCCCAAATCAGCTTCAACTGCACCGTTGCAAAGCCCTGAGTTAGACACAGGAATGTACTTCATTTCTGAGCTCATGGCCATACCATTGTTACCAAAACAGTAGGGTGAAACTGGGTTGTATAAATATACATTTTTTAATATTTTTTGGCCATGGCAATTTTTCAACGACACCTGATAAAGATCATATTCTTACTTATTGCATGTGCCCCATTTTCTTCACCGTTCACCGTGGCTGATCCATTCTTTGGTGTATTCTGTTGTGTGGCAGGTGTTGTTGAGGAGGTGTTGACTGGGGCTACGCTGGATGCGGCTCCAGCTGCAGCAGCTTGTTGTTGAGCTAACTTTTCTCTGAAGGCCTGTTGTCGAGTCTGTACAACATCCGGCATTACAGCATCAATCAAGGATAATGATTCTATTGGACGACCATCAAAGACTGTTCCATCCTGGACAGATGAGAGAAGAAAGTTTTTGAATTTTGCAGACCATAAATAAAAGATAAGTGTAAGTGAGCCAAGGGTTAGAGATGACGAGATCTAAAACTGGGTAACTATGGGTCACATAAATACCTTTTATTGTTTTCATTCTGTTACATACACATTTTATTCATTTATTTAATATTTTTGTTTATTAAAATTGAATTCAATAGTATGATGCATCCATGGGCAAAACAGTCACAGAGTCTTTGTTATAACATATTCAAGTAGGTAAGAGTAAATTTATGATAATTCTGCTTAAGGCATTTTTTACCATTTCCAAATATATCCTTTAACAAGAAAAATACAGAAAAATACATCTGATTAAAATATCAACTAATACCAAATAGCCTTCTACTGGAACGACTGGCTTCAGCCCTTCTTCCTGATATACCTGTGCTATTCGGACATGCTTGGCTTCTAGTTCCACTGCTAGTGGGTTAAAGTTATGGTCTGAGCAATCCATCCTCTTAGAATGTATGAGAAGAGTGTGCACCTCTTACAATGCGATGGGACATGTATACAATTTTTTATAAACATTTTATATATAGTATATATATATATGTTTTAGTATGTAAAAACATACATTTTAGTCATATGTGGTAGTGTGCTCATTTTCATTTATTATTTAAATAAAATATATTCCCATGATCCGCTGATCTCCCCGCTGCAAGAGTTAAATGTCCGCACTCACGGACATTAATTCTGTCGAACTTGCAAACTCTTTTTTTCTATTTATTTTGGGGGGGTTTTTGTATTAAACTGTTTGACGGAAGGATCATGGGAATATATTTTGTTTGAATAAATGCAAATGAGCACACTGCCACATATGGCTAATATATGTTCGGACAGAATGCTGCCCTCTATTGGTTAGGTACATTAAGTAGCATTGTTCCATATGCTTGAAATCCAAAGTTATTATGCTACTTATCTAACCAACAGAGGGCAGCATCCTGCCTTAAGTTATAATAAGTTATTATGCCAAGTTAAATGTCCTTAACAAGCGACTTTGTTGATCGCTGGAACAGACATTTAACTGACACAGCGGGAAGACCAGTGACTTTTAACTGTTGCAGCAGGGTCCCAGGTTTTTTTTTCTGCATAGCTACTAGTGTTAAGGGGCCGTGCGAGTGAGCCTATTGGTCACTTGCGCGGCCCTTTAACCTACGGATTTCTGCTCCCGTTATCCAACGCAGCATCGCAGGGGTTAGCGGGAGTGGAAATCTGGAGTTAAAAAGGCCGTCCGAGTGAGCCTATTGGTCACCTGCAGGGTCTTCCTCTGGCATCAACCAATTGGTGACCAATAGGCTCACTCACACTGCCCTGTAACCCCTGACGGCGAATCTGCGGATTTCCGCTTCCATCAACTCCTTCAATGCCGTGAAGATAAGGTAGGCTAGATGAGAAGGGACCGGGGAGATTAGTAGACGAAGACGATCACAAAGATTCTTCATGTGTCTTCGTCTTCGCCTACGTTTTACCGGCACTGTATTCTCTTCTACGTTTCTTCGGAACGAACAAAAAAACGGACTCTTCGTGTTAGTTTTCATGTTCGCCCGAAGAAGAATGCACAAGTCTAGTGAAAAGTGAGGAGGAGAGCCTTAGCCCATAGGAAGAACGTAAGGATTGAGTAGGAGAGTATTTACTAATGAGGGCAGAAATGAATGGATGTCTCCCATGGACAGAGGTCATCAACAAATTTGATCTAATTAAATCTAAATTTCTTAAATATTAATGATAAACTGTATAAGTTAGTTAAAAATATTATAACATTTCTTCTATCCTCCCTTTCTTCACTTTGGGAATACATTTTATAACTGCTATTAGCTTAAACAGTTGGAAACGGAGGAACAAAGCGTCTGATAGGAAAATTATAGTGTTCTTGATGAGACGATAACATTATTCTGTTACAGCATATGCATTTTCCTATGTGATTATAAGTGCATTGGAGGAGCAAAAGTTGTTATTGTTAATCTCTTCCACTTTGAAAGATGTGGCAGCCAACAAGGGCATGTATGTGCTGTTGCGTAGTGAAGGGTTTAGGTATTTAAAAAAAAACACCTACAAGCATAACTTTAATACTGTATATGCTGGTATACATTTTGGATATATTATTATTATTATTATTATTATTAGCAGTTGTAGTATAAAGGCTGAATAACCGCCAGTAATTAAGGATTCTTTCATTTTACTTCCATGAGATCCTTTTTATGGATCTCTACCAGTACCACAGGAAAGGAACAATTGGCCACTGCAACTTAATGCCAAAGGCCAATAAACCACAAATGTCTAGCTGCACCCTACAATTTTGCAGTATGTAACCATGTGTATCCAACGGGTGGCAGCACACTAAAGGTCACATGAACAGAATGAAAGGTAGTAGGAGCTGTCAGGCACCAGTATTTTGTAGTGTATCCAATAGCCGGTCCAAGACTCCCATTCCTGGTCTTGAAAAGAATCAAGCTTTTTAGCTTTGAATTTCAACACAGATCTGCCTAGTCCGGTTATTAATATTACATAACCTGCTATACTGGAACATGGTTTTATATAGGATTTATTTTATGTGAGTACATTTAATTCTAAATTTGAAAATCCAATAGCAAAGGCAACATTTTCCAATAGCTGTACATTTTAGGTAAGAATATCGGTAGCAGCTAGCTGGATTGTCATGTTTAACATTTTACATGCTGCCTTAAAGGGACCCTACAGTCATCATATGCGTCTAATACGTCTCATTAAATAAACACCTTTCATTGGAGGAATTCAGTAGAATGCCCGACTTCTTGCTCTTTTGCCTAAAGGTGATATGTTCTGTCGAATGCATCGCCTGCTTTCCAGAGCACACAAACAGTATACTGACTGCCAGCTAGCACCTGTGCCTGCTCTCACAAGAGATTCAGGGGGTCTAAGGAGTCCAACCAGCCGTACGCTCATTACATTATACAGTATACTACCATCATAGGGGCAGTAAACATATTTGACAAAGACAATTTCAAAACACGTGAAGGCATATTGGTACTGAAGGAGAAGAGGGCCCTGCACTCTAGCAGCCAAAACTGCTTATAAGAAAGTTGATCACATTTTGAGGATGTGTGCGGTGTTTTTGGAGGATACATATATTTTTCATTGAATGCACTGTATGGAGATTATATTGTCCCATTTAATAAACACACTTACTTCATTAATGCTGATCTCTGCCTCCACATACTGTAAGCCTTTCTGCAGAATGGAGATGAGGGCAGCAGGGGGCACTAGCGTCCCATTAATGTTGGACTGGCTGATGTGACTTTCAATTCCGAATGTGAAGGCTGAGTGAGAGAAACCTAGAAACAAGAAGAAGGCAGCCATGATATATTCATCAATCCAACCCCCATGTACTGTATTGAAAACATCAGCATCTTAATTTTATCCAAAAGAATACAGGTTTAGAAAACATAATAGTCTCATCAGCTTATCAGAAATATTAAGGTTATAAAAATGCTTGAAATTTAGGTCCAATTTCTGTGTGATCCAAGAATATTTATTGGGATTATGCATTATGTAAGTAACAATGTTAGTGTCTTGAAAATGATTTCTCTACAATTTTGGATATCCGTAAATAAGACATTAAAATCATGGTTTAGTGCATTAAATAAACCTATGTATGGTGTTTATAGATTAAAGATGTCGTTCCACTATCTGAATTGTAACTAAATGCAGCATAATAATAATTATTTATTGTTTTTATAGCGGCATCCAATTCCGTATCGCTGTACAATGGGGCATAAGGAACCTTGTTCCTATGAATGTGTCATTCTTAAACTCTTCCTAGAAAAAAAAAATAAAATTATATAATATATATATAATATATATATATATATACACACACACACACACACACACACACGTTAATATTGATTTTTATTACGTATTATCTTACCGATATAAATGTCCATATATATATATATACTGCAAAATACACACACACACATATATATATATATATATATAATCCAATGTGTACAGAAATATTCTGCACCGTATAATATATATATATATACACACACACACACACATAATATACAGTGCAGAAGATTTTTGTTAACACAGAGACTTTCTTGTCTCATTTTTTTCATCATTGTATTGATTTGAGTCATAATTATCTATTTATGTTTCTGATATTTTAAATAGTCCTCTTGTGGTCTTCCTGATACATATTTTATATAGCTATCATTCCATTTAGCAAACTATATACTTTTTTCTATTGACAATCGTATCCACAGCTTACATTTTAACATAACATGTTTTTTTCCGTTATTCATCGATAATTAATGCATCCTACCACACAATAAGCTATAAAATATTATTACAAAACTATTTTCCTATAGATTTGAAATTAAATGGCAAAAGTAACTTAGGCGGAATAATGTTTTTAAAAGCCTCAACCTAAGTAAATTAATCCAATGTATGTGGCTGTACATACAATTTAATTATACACACACCATAGGTCACCATACACAATATCGCTAGGCACATATAGCAAGGGGTTAAATTACGTAATTGTACTAAAGACACAAACTGTAGGTAGAAGAATATTCTAGCTGTGAGTGACAGGAAGTAAAAAAAGACATTTTTAAATTTAAAAAAATAAGTTTAGTTAATGTATGTTTGTTTTTATTTTTTGTACTTTTTTTAAAATGAGGGTAGGGAAGATTTACAGTGGACACAATCCCTGATCCGTGCATGGTAGCACATTAATCTGACCCCCCCCCCCAGCATCTGTTACCATGGACTTTCATTTTTTTAATTCATGTTTTATTGTTTGAGAAGTTGCTGATTGATCTATGACTGATCTGCAGCATTCTCGTCTGTTTATGGGAAGTCGGTGCCTTTAACAGTAAGCGCGTATCTTTTTTCTTTAATGGAACATACCACTTTCTGGAGCAGTTGGGATCAATCAGTGTTCCCATGATCTCTGACAGTCGGGGAAGGTCTGCGCGATGGACGCAGACAACCCCCACTGCTAACCGCACCTCCTCCAGGCTGCAGCGGCAGTTGTCTACACGACTACGCACCAGGGACTCAAAAGCACTGGTAATTTGGAGGAGGGAGTGTTAAATGCGGGGCATAAGGCATTTCTGGAGGCAGAGTGCTCTGTGAAATGCCTTTTAACCCCCTTAATGCCACTCTGCCTCCAGAAATGTCTTTTAACCCTCTATACGCCACTCTGCCTCCTGAAATGCCTTATACCTCCCTATATGCCACTGCCCCATAATATTCCTTTTAACCCCCTAAGAGGCAGAGTGGCACATAGGGGGTATAAGGCATTTCTGGAGGGCAGGTTGAAAAAAAGGAAATATTTGTCTCAATCATAGCTTTTATTAACAAAAAATTGTTCACAGTTTACATGAACTAACATTTACTGGTAAAACATTTTTCCTATAGGGTCGTCTTATATTCAGGCTCTCTTTTTTTCATAAATTAATAGTCAGAAGAAGCCCAAGAAGAGAAAGCAGCTTGGGACTATTTCGGATTTGAGGGAATTGACTAGAAACCCGAGTTGGTAAAGGTCTGCACCACGAAATCGGTCTGGGCGAGCAGGGTCTCATGGCAGCTAGAGAAGAGCAGAATGTCGCCAAATACTCACGGACGAAGCGTGAGTCGAAATCTCTGGGCGAGACCAGATTTGCTGAAGCCTCTGATTCACTAGATGTCCACTATAGATAATGGGTCATGCAAAGGAGTGTCAGAGGGTTTTGGGCGTTTGGCAGGTACCTTACCCTTGCTGACTGAAACACTACTGCCCTTTCGAGGCCGTTTGGAGCCGGACGCCTCTCCTTTTGATTTCTCGGATTCTGACTCCGATGGTATTGCCTCTGGTCTGGAGGGAGCAGAAGGCTGCCCTTGGGGCAAATTGGCAGACATTTTAGAGAAAAGATTCCACTGAGTTAGAAAAAAACTTTGCCCCTAACCAGGCCATAAAGGCCTCCTGGGATGGCACAGTATCCTGAGACATTATGTCTGTATAAGGTAGGTGATGAGAACAGAGGCACAGCCTGTATATATTGTGCAAGGCCACAGAGGCTCAGCCT